>JAPKLY010001419.1:0-10117 GCA_026898435.1 Prunella vulgaris | reverse complement strand
CTGATGTACTACAAAATCCCATAAATTATGGAAGAACCAACATGAATAAAAAAACATACACAACTACCAATTTTTCGCCACCTTTTTTCGGGAATTTCATGAAATTTTCAACAAAACTAACTAAAATATTACAGCATTTTGAAGGACTTTTACGAATTACAATGAAAATCTAAAAAAATAAAGCACAAAAAATTGAAATAAAAAATACAAAAAATCATAGAAAAGCTTCCAAATTTCTACCTCTGTCATTCAAAGGCATGATTTAAAAAAAAAAGAATTCTAACACAAGAAGTCACTCACACCCACCTCACCATGTTGTTGTCTTCTTCAAAGAAATCTCTGAAAATAGGAAATAGTAGGTTTTGGCCCTTTTGCACAATTCTTGGTGAAAACGATGATTAAACAAGACCACTCCATTACAGCCACCTCAGATCAGACTACGAGTTTGCTTCTAGAAATGGGATTTGCTTCCACAAATGGGTCTTAAATCGATAGGCGGTGGAGACAGGAGCTTCGCGAAAAAGGCTGTCAATCTGACGAAGAAGGGGTTGGAAAGAAATGGCGGAAAAAAAAAACACATCTGAAAAGAAAATCAAAACCCTACCTGAAATGGAGGCGGCCAAGCTCACGGAGGGAGTGTCGCGACAGGGGGCGGTAGGGAGGGGTGATCGCCATCGCCGTCGCCGTTGCCATATTTTGGCCGGTGGGAGGAGAGAGAGTGATCGATTTTCTGAGAGAGAGAGAGAGAGAGTGGGGTAGGGGTGGGGTACATGGCATATATTCTCATATTTTGATCAGCGATGGGGGATGGTGGTGGAACCCAATTTTTGACCCTATTTGTAATATTGTGACCTTATTTGTAATATGGAATTTTTGGTATTCCAATTTACAATTACACTGAAAGGGTGCTGTGGTACCATTGAATTGAAGTATTGTTCGAAGTGTGGTCGACACTCAAGACAACACTTAATGTGTTCAGAATAATGTAGAGAGAATAAGTAAACAACAGAAGACTTTGAACACAAGGATTAACCCAATCTTTCCACAAACTAAATTAGTTTGTGGCGGCCTCAAGGCTGAAATATCACTGACTTGGAAAAAGTTATTACAAAAACAAATTCAAGACTTGGAAACATTCCTTCCATATCTCAAACATAAAATCGGATAAAATATCCAAACAAGTTCCCAAATGGCAAACCTAGATTGTTAAGTCTAAGCCTACTTCAAGCACAAACTTTCACTACATGTGAACAGCTCAGCAGAACGCTTGGGATAATACTATACATAGTGTTGTACAGAATGTAAACAACACATGTGAAAACACTACACTAAAACTGTAAAATAGGTTGACATAAATGCGCTATACTTCAGTATGTAGTGTGGGGTCTCTCTCTTGATTTCTGGACGTATTCCTCATCTATTTATAGAGTTGGAATGTGGATCCGTCCATCAATGAAGTGGATATCATGGAGAGAAGTTGAGATCCACTTTTGTAGGAGTTGAGGTAACTTCCATATAACTTCCTTTCTTTAACTCTCGGTTCCTTTGATTCCAGGTCCTTCCAGATGTTCCAGATCCTTCCAGGTGTATCATGAATATTCTGGGACTTGAGAATAACCGCCGTTGACCGTCATTGACCAGGGACAGCACCAAGGACAATCATTCAAGCAACACTAAGCAGTTAATCGCTGGAACATATTTCCTGAAGGATGTTGACCTGAAATGATTTCAAAGACAATTCGAACAACACTAAAAAGTTAGTCGTTAGAACGAATATCCTGGAGGATGTCCTGGAAGATAGGTGTGATTCCAGATGTGATCAGCACCGGTCTCAACACTCACATCAACAATTATTATAAATGACCTTATATGCATTGGCGGATGCAGATATTAGAAGTGAGGTGGGCTAAAAAGTAAAAATGTTCCTTATATTTAAATTTAAGCAACACTAAGCAGTTAATCGCTGGAACATATTTCCTGAAGGATGTTGACCTGAAATGATTGCAAAGACAATTCGAACAACACTAAAAAGTTAGTCATTAGAACGAATATCCTGGAGGATGTCCTGGAGGATAGGTGTGATTCCATATGTGATCAGCACCGGTCTCAACACTCACATCAACAATTATTATAAATGACCTTATATGCATTGGCGGATGCAGATATTAGAAGTGAGGTGGGCTAAAAAGTAAAAATGTTCCTTATATTTAAATTTAAAATTTGATTTTTGTACTCTAATTGCATCTTGCAACTGACATATGGATAAAATATATACTTATATAATTAAAACATGCAAATTAATAAATTGAAATATAATGAGGGCACATGTTTAAGATCCCTAAGTCAAGCGCATATGAGACTTAATGTACAATTTATATCTAACGCAAAAATAATAATATTTCAGTTAAGTTGTGAATAATGAGACTTAGAAATATATAATTCATACATACTTATGTCAAGGTTTAATATTTTTTAAATTTATCTCGATACATTGGTGTTTCACTTAAATTTAAAATAGTGTTCCCAATAATAGAATTAATAAATTACTTCTTGATTGATAAATATATAGTGAGTCAAAGATAAATCATATAAGTAAATATATGCTTAGATATAAAAGAAAGGGGCAAAGTATAAAAAAAAATTGTCTATACACATTTTTTCTTTAAGGAAAAGAGAAATGACTGTAAAAATAATTATAAATACACTCAAAATAGAGTAGAATCAGAAAAAATAGTTATTAATTTTAGCTTTTCTTATATATCTCAACATAAAATGGAATATTGATGCAGTAAATCACTGGCAACATTGCAATACATTCAAACAACTAAAAATGTGATATCTATTATTTACATATCATTTGTTGATAGCAATCGTTCTTTATTTTAGGTTGGGCTTAATAATAGAAAATTAATTCTACACATATACATATAAAATAGGTTAGTTGGGGCTTGCACTGGGCTTGAGTCCGGTGTAGCCCCAATGTAGATCCATCCATGCTTATATGTAATTTACACATTATTAATATAAATGACCTTATATATCATAAAAATATTAATATTATTATAAGTTGCACGAAGTAATAAGTTCATAATAGACTAACTCGTAAATTTTTTAGTTGTTCCAAGTAGGGGTGACAAAATGGGTTTTACCCGTATTTTAGTACAAATTAAGCCTAAAAATGTTAGCCCGAAAAGAATCAACTTGAGTTGGACCAACCCAATAAGCCCTCTAGCTCGGGCTTGACCCAAAACACACACACACACTATCCCTCTCTTTGGACGTGGCAATGACATCATTAGCATATATGTAAGATCATGATCGTATTTTCAAATCGAAGAAATAAATTTTGAGTGATTTTATTTCTGTTTTGAGTTATTTATTCTTATTTTAAATGAAAGCTCGTACAATACAATACGAACCTTGCTTATTATTTATTCTAGGTTTTGTGATTTATTGTGGGAATTAATTTTTTATATTAAAATATTATTGAGAGGCCGAGTATACGGTGATCATATTTAGTGTTTTGTGCTTTCGCTACACTAGTTGCATCCTTGAATCTGCACGAATCAGTATCTCCAGCAGAAGAATAGATGCAACATCACGTTCAATATCTCCAGAAAATGTGTGTCATAAATTACGTCAGTCTTTATTACTCCATCTGTCCCATAATTGTTTTCACACTTTCCTTTTTCGTCAGTCCCACAATTGTTTTCACACCCTATAAATGGAAACTATTACTTTAACTTTATCCTCACAATCTAATTAATCTCATTATTTTAATACTATAACTTTACACAACACTCTACTTTTTCTTAAAAGTTGTGCCATCCCAGAGGTGAAAACACCTCTGGGACGGAGGGAGTATTATAATTGTATTCTTACATAATAGGATTTAAAAATATGTATCTCATAAAATATTTGAATGAAAAATAAAGGATTTTAATTGCAGGTGATATGATAATATAATATCATTTATAAAAGTTTCAAGATTTTTTTTATAAAAGCAGATACAGCTTTATAATATTTAAGATCAAAATGTTTAAATTTGTACAACTGTAGCAACAACGTAATATTTTATAAAACAAGACTCATAATGCTTTGAAATTTTAACATACCAAAATAACTTACTATGTATAACATATCAAAAAAACCAGATTTCTTGGAGTTCTTTTGAAGGATTTTTGTATTTTAAAAATTAAAATAGGAGATTTTTTTAAATATGGACAATAATGATAATAATTTAATAATAAATTTAAAAAACTCCAATTATCGTAATTTTTTTAATTACAGCATGATATGACATGAAAAGTGAACAATAATAATAATAAAGAAATTTTGTAAAAAAATGTATAAAAAATAATTTTGGACTAAAAAGAGGTATTTGATGGTATGCATGACACTGACAAAAGATCCTTAAAACCCACGATAAGAAAGAACAAAAAAAATTGTTGGGGACCCAATAAAATTAATAAGAGATTTTCGTGATAATTGCGTATCCATATTTAATAATTAACAAAATGAAAAATTTATATGTGATTATTTGTGATTGACATGAATTGAATGTGGTCATGCATTTTATATGTATCTTCTACTTAATTTTGAAGTGAGGATCACAGTGAATTAATAATTTATTCATAATTTCATAGCATACATTTTAATATTTTATAAATTGAAAAAGTGTTGTGGACTGAAAATGTGTATGAGTCACATCTCTTTAAATAAAATTTTAATTTTTATCATTGAGTTGATTTTCATTAAATAATTTCCGATGCTAACATTAAAATAAGAGATATTAATATATGTCTGGTTTAAATAGCCTCTTCAAAAGCTTTCAAAAATCGGGGAGTTACCATATGTGTGTGCAATATTTTGAATTTCTAATCTTTCAGGCCACTTCTAAGTGTTATATATGATTATAAATAATTTGAAGAATTATTTTATTTAAATATATTAATTTAATGGTAGTATTGAAAATATTTAATACAAATCCCTATAGTGTGTATTTTTGAAAAGTTACACAAAATAATACTGAAAAATTACACTATTTAATTACTTAAATTTTTTGTTGGGATATTATGAGTTGGTCTTGGTGTATTATAAATTGTTCTTGGGGGTATTTGTTTATCATTGTTCTCAGGATATTATGAGTTGTTCTAGGGGTATTTACTTACACTTATTCTTGGGGTATTGTGACTTGTTCTTGGTATTGTAAGTTATTTTTGGGGTATTGTGAGTTGTTCTTGGGGTATTTTGTTTAGAGTTGTTCTTGGGGTATTTTGTTTAGAGTTGTTTTTGGGGTATTGTGAATTGTTCTTGGTGTATTATAATTTGTTTTTGAGATATTATAATTCGTTCTTTGGATATTACTCATTTATTTATGGAAAAAACACAACTAAGACCACTTTTCCCATCATAAATACAACCTAGACCAGCTTAAATTAAATATTACAAAGAGGTTCAGATTAAATAAAATCACAATTATTCACTACATTATTAACCATATAAAATAGTAATCTCACCTTGCTATGTCTATAAAAATCTGCCATTACTGTGGGTAACGGGCTCATGTGTATAGCTTATACTCACTAGATAAACATTGAAACCGATAATTCAGCACATATTCGTACCGTGAAATTAATTGTCCAGATTCAAAAATTCAAATTCAAGTTGTACAGTAAGGGTTTTCATTATATCATTTTCTGCCAATTTTAATATCCATCCGTTCATTTGTCTGAATTATTTTAGGGGTTTTCGCAGTGAAGATGGAGTCGGGGCTTTCATTTAAATTTCAGTGGTGGGACGGCAAACAATTTTCGGCGAAGGGTTAGGAGTTGCAGACGACTTCGTCTTCTCCGGCAGGAATTAGAGGCGGGCAGGGCTTCTATTGGGAACGCGGGGGCCAAGCTTCAATTGCCATCTCCGGAGATTGAGGCAGAGATTAACGGAAGTCGATGGCATAATTACCAGACATTGTGGTAGTGGGCGGCTTTCAAATTCTGGAATGGGCGTGGCTCAATTTCTTATGAATTCCGGCTTTTGGACTTCCAACAGAGGAGTGAGAAATTCCAGCAATAGGCTTATTTTCCGGCTTGCGGCGTCAAGCTTCAGGTGCGGTGGATTTGCTTCGAGATGCGACGGCGGTGGGCAATGATTCCGGCGTGTGATACCTCGAGAAGAGGCTGATGTCCAATATGATGTTGCATGTCAAATAGTTAAAGACATAGAGTCCAAACTTTGAAAACATTTAAGAGAACAGAAGAAATTACTTGGAGATGCATCTGTAAGAATTACTGAAAGAGTTTTTGTGACGGTTGAGTGTCTCGGTCTTTTCTTTGGGATGTATTGTAGATTTCTTATGTGAATATTGGGAAAGATGTATACCTTTTGGAAGTGCCCGAGAGTTTATCACAGAGGATTCCAAAGGAATACGAGCTACGATCATCCAAGAAGGTATGGCACTTCTAGTTAATTTGATGTAGGGTTTTTATTTGTGTGTGCGAGCAGTTATTTGCTTCCCTCCCAATTTGCCTACCATTTGTAATAGGCAGATTACTTGTCCCAGAAGGTGGTCATGTATGAAAATGTGTGGCTCCCATTCAATTGGACTTAAATTTTTTCCCACATTTCATTATATTTAGTTAGAAAGTGGGGATTTTAACTGCTTAGATGGGCCAAAAGCCTACATTATGTCTATTTCATCTGCTTCTATACCCTATCATAGCATCCCTCATTCCCTATTTTTTTGGGTACTTCAAAATCTTGCGAATTTATTGGAACCTTAAACCTCGCAGTGGACTCAAAGAAGGATCCTTAAAAATGAATGTGTTCAAGCTTCTTCCACTTGATTTCTTTTAGATTGTATTTGAGAACTATAATGTTTTTCTTGGAGATATAACTTATCTTTTGGTGCTTGTATGGATCTCATTTTTTTTCTTTTGTTTCCTTTTCTATATCGCTGATATCAGGGTTAATCTTCCGCTACTGGACTCCTGAGATTAAAACATTAATAGCAGAGCTCTCTACAGCTGAATATGAGAAGGAGTCAAAATTGAAAAGCATTCTTCAGAGGTTGATCGAAATTTTTTCTGAAAATCATATTAAATGGAGGCAATTAGTGTCTACTGTTGCAGGTATATGTTACTTATGAATGTGGACTGGATATTTGCAGTTTTTATGTGAACCTTGTGTGATCTGTCAACATTGAGAAATTTCTTTCAAGACCCTGTGTGGTTTATTTTACTTCATGATGTGGAATTCGTGCATTTTCCAAGGACAAAGCTAATTGCAATTTTGTACTATTATCTAAAATGTACAAGTGTACAACAAATGTATATTCATGTATCTGTTTCAAGTAGTCCACATAATTTTTTCCCTGGAAAACCTTTACATAAAATTATAGCTGCTGCAAGTTGCTTTGTAATTTTTTATTTTTGAAATTTCACCAATCTTAGAAATGAGAAACGGGTTGGAGAAATATCCAATCCTCTGACCTCTTTCATAGAGGAAGCCAAATACCAACTCTCCTAGCGGGAGTCAGTCATGTCTTTATTTGATACTCCAATAATGTTATTAATTGTGTTGAGGTTTACTTTTGAGCTGAAAAATATGACTTATTTGAGAATATCTCATTTAGGAGACTTAGTTGAATGCTATTTTGCAGAGTCGGATGTTTTAATCAACTTATCAATTGCAAGTGATTATTACGAAGGGAAAAGTTGTTGTCCAGTTATATCTACCTCAAATCCTAATGAAGAGTCATTCCTTACTGCTAAATGTTTAGGGCATCCTATTATAAGTAGTGATACCCTTGGAGAGGGTACCTTCGTCACCAATGATGTTACACTGGGTGGTTCAGGTCAATCCAGTTTTATACTCCTTACTGGTCCTAATATGGGTGGGAAGTCTACTCTTCTACGCCAAGTTTGCTTGGCTGTAAATTTTATGAATGGTAGAAGGTTGTTAGCATGATTTAGCTTTATTTTTTTATTATTGTCACTTGTGGATTAGTGCATTATACTATTGATGTATTTGAGATGGTGAATTAGACTATACTATTTTTCGGTTATACTAAATGAGATGGTATCTCGATTATACTATTTTGCGGTTATACTATAGTCAATGAACAAAAACCTGACAATTACACATTCATAATAGAATGAAATATTGTAGTACTTCCACTATATCCTACTCATGGTATATTATAAAGAGCCATAGTATAATGAACTAATGGCTTCGAGAAGGGCTAGTATTCAACTATATTTTACAGCTTCACGATCACTCAATGTCAAACAACTTCAATCAGAATTTCTCAGAGCACCCTGTGAAGATTAGATAATTAACAAGATAAAATGAGAAATCATACACTAGTAGCATGGCCCGATTGACACAATAACTTACAGGTAGGAAGCACATGAACTAGATTTTGTTGGATGTTAAGTGACTAAGAATCAACAATTTTCTTAAACTTCACTAAGAATCATGAATTTTATCAGCAAAAAATTAAACCAGAATCCATCACAAGTGCTCCCAAAATATCTTCTAAAAAGAAATCAGCACAAACTATATCTGGCAGCTTGCTTTGTTAGCCGGCTGGCTTCCCAGGTGTCCACGGGGGTTGTTCCGTCTGCTAAGTATTTTTGGATTGGAGTGCACCAATCTTCACCATCTTCACTATCCTCCTGCCCCCCACTCGAGGTTTGATTTATCTTGTAATCGGACGTCGAGGGGTTTTTCAGTGTGGTAATCACAACCTCCTTGAATTCGGCTTCGCCGTTGCTAGTAGCCAGCCGGGCTAGAGCATCTGCTTGTGTGTTTTCTAGCCGAGGTATTTGATTGATGTAAACCTGTGTAAACATCGAGATCAGATGCGCGGCTATCTTCTGGTAGGTCATCATTTGTTTGTCTTTTGCCTCAAATTCCCCCCGGACTTGGGATATTATTAGCTGGGAATCTCCGAAAACTTGAAGATTGGTTGCCCCCACAGCTAATGATAGCCTAAGTCCTGCTATCAACGCTTCATACTCCGCCTCGTTGTTGGTTGCTCGAAAGTCGAACCGAATTGCGGAGGTGAAGACTTGTCTGTCTGGGCTGATCAGGACCACGCCGGTGCCTGCTGCTATGCTGGTTGATGATCCGTCTACGTAGAGATGCCACGGAGCTATACGTCCCCTTGTCGGATCTTGTGGGAAAGTTAGCTCGACGATGAAGTCGGCGAGCGCTTGTCCCTTGATCGCTGTTCGGGGTGCGTAGGTTATATCGTATTGGCTAATCTCTAGTGACCATTTTAGCAGGCGTCCGGCGGTGTCTGGGCGTTGTAATATTTGACGTAGAGGGAATGTTGTCAGCACCTCTACCGGGTGGTCAAAGAAGTAGGGCCTCAATTTTCTAACACTCATCACCAGTGCATAGGCCAGTTTCTCTGTTGGGGTGTACCTCAGTTCAGCCTCATGTAAGACTTGACTCACGTAGTACACTGGTAGGTGTGTTTTCGCCTCTTCTCGGACCAGAACGGAGCTGATGGCCACCTCTGATGCGGCTAGGTATAGATACAGCTTCTCTCCAGGTATCGGCTTTGACAAGACCTGCGTATCCTCCAGGTATGTTTTGATATCTTTGAAGGCTCGTTGGCATTCATTTGTCCAGACGAAGTGGTTTTTGAGGTGGAGCTTGTTGGTTTTGGCCGCCTCTTTGTACCTCCGTGTGTTTGCCTTAATTGCCTCGAAAAATGGACGATTCTGGTCGCCAGACCTGGAGATAAATCTGTTCAGGGCCACCATGCACCCAGTTAGTCTTTGAATTTTTTGGACGGAATCGGGTATACCATCTCGATTATGCATTGGACCTGTGTTGGGTTGACCTCAATTCCACGCTGGCTAACTAGGTGCCCCAGGAACTTCCCAGAGTGCACGCCGAAGCTGGTCTTTTTGGGGTTCAACTTTATGTTGTAGTGGCGCAGTATGTCGAAGGTCTGTTTTAGGTGGTCCAGGTGGTCCTCCTTTCTCAAACTCTTGATAACTATGTCATCCACATACACTTCCATGGATTCGCCGATGTGTTGGTCAAACATTTTGTTCACCAATCTTTGGTAGGTGGCTCCGGCGTTGATGAGTCCGAACGG
>JAPKLY010001418.1:0-45713 GCA_026898435.1 Prunella vulgaris | reverse complement strand
AGTTTAGCAAGCTGATGACCAGCAAGTTTGAAATGTCCATGATGGGGAGATGACTTACTTCCTTGGACTGCAGGTGAAGCAGATGTCCAATGGAACTTTCATTAGCCAAGCTAAGTATGCCAAGAATTTGATAGAAAAATTTGGAATCAGTAGTAGCAGAGAAGCTAAGATTCCTATGATGGCAAACTTTAGCATGGATCCAAATGAGGCTGGTGAGAAAGTGGATCAGACACAATATAGAGGACTTATTGGTTCTCTGCTATATCTCACTGCCAGCAGACCTGATATCAGCTTTGCAGTAGGGGTTTGTGCAAGGTTTCAGGCAAATCCTAAGAAATCTCATCTGGAAGCAGCAAAGAAGATTGTTAAGTATTTGAAGGGTACTTACAATCTAGGCCTCTGGTACCCAGCTGATGATAACTGCTCATCTTACTCGATTCCTATATATACCCTTTTAACTTCTTTCAGAAAACCTTTCTGCTCTGAATTCTTTCTTCTCTTTTTACTCTTGCATATTATTCTCTGTCTACCTACCTCTGTGTTGAAGGTATGGCATCCAAAGTTATGCAAAAGATGTTCAAAGAAAAGATGTGCGCTGAGATGTGTGTCGATTACGACACGACTAGGGTTCCAGAAATTCAGGAAATCCTAAACCTTCTTCAACATCACAATCTCCGAACCTTTATCTCCATGACCCCCCCTGACCATAAAATCCTAAACTTCTACGCCTTTCAATTCCTTCTCAAGGCCCAGTTCAGTTCAAACTCCATAGGCTCCTTGGTTGATGGAAAAGCTGTTGTTATTTCCAAGGATGCGGTTGCTAATCTCTTTGGCTTATCCTCCACTGGTGTTCTACCTCATAAATACAAGGAAGCCGACTACCTAGATACTTTCAAGTTAATGGCCAGGAAGAGTCATAGGGATACCACCACGAATCTGAAGAAGTCTATGTTGATGAGACGATTCTGGTTTTTGATGGATGTGGTGACCAAGGTCATCTTGGCAGAACAGGGGAGTTTGGACGCCATTACCAAACTTCGTCTGAGTGTAGCCCGCACGATTCTTGACGGGGTTCGAGCAGACTGGGTGAGTCTGCTATGGTTTCGCTTAGAACAGGAGTCCAAAAGATGTGTTGCCAAGGAAGTGGGTGGACAACAGGTTTACAGCTTCAAGTTGAAGTGCTCCATGGCTACCAAGATTACTATAATCTTGGATCATCTGCTGCCCCAACACAAGTGGGATGAAGATTGGGTTGTTGAGTACAACCACACCAAGTTTCTGAGGGGAAGTAACTTGGATGTCATTGGACCAGCTGACTCAGATTCCAGAGCTGATCCAGTAGCTGCTGCCCCTGGTCTTTCTGCTGGTCATGGAAAGAAGCAGAAGAGGAAGGCTTCAAAGCCTACTGGAGGGGGAAGAAAGAAGAAATCCAAGAAAGAAACCACTCCTGTTCAAAGGAAGCTCTCCTTTGATTCTGATGCAGATGATGATACTGCTGTGCTGAGCAGTCTGAAGAAGAAGAAATCTTCAGCAGTGAGGGCTACTCTGCTGGTTGATGAGCCTTCTGATGAAGAAGAAGAGCAGGCCGTGGAGGAATCAGCTGAGAAAGATGATTCAGATGAGGATTCTGCCTCTGGCTCTGATGGAGAGGAAGAAGAGTCAGAAGAGAGGGAATCAGCTGAGCCTTCAGTAGCTGAGACAGAGGTTCTCCATTCCTCTGAAGATGCACCATCAACGGATACACCTTTAGCTGCCTCACCCATCAGGTCAGCTTCACCTTCTCCCTTATCTGATCCTTCCCAACACCTTTCCCCTTCATCTTCACAAATCCCAGCTGGCAATGAACCAGAGGAGATAGCTACCTCTGGTGAGCCTTCAGCTATTCCCAAACCCTCTCACCCTGAACCCATTAATCTTGAAACCCCCAACTCTCCCACAGAAATGGCCAAACAAGCTCGCCTATCTCACCATCGTTCAAAGGGGCCTCTTGAACGAGGGATGATCATAACTGCCCTACCCCACATATCCCTTTACATCCCAGAAATCAACCCATACCCAGCCTATCAAGACATTCTTGCCGATGGTCTCGCCTGGGCACAAGCGAGAGAAGGGCCTGTTACCTTCTTTCTGGAATTGATAAAGGAGATGGGAGAAGCAGCATTTACAGAGTGGGAAGAAATTCTGATGGATGCCTTGGAGGTTAAGGCACCATCCCAGCTGACATCCCCTGAAGGGTTGAGGAAGGTTGCCCGTGCTTTATTGCTTAAGGATGGGGTTGCGCTGGATTGCCTAGAAATAGCTGAGTCTGAGTTCATCCCTCCAGCAGCAAACTTTGAGATCACCCCAGCTGATCAGGTAACCCCTACACTTTTAGGTCAGCTTAAAGATTATTTCGATGATCACATCATGGAGGTCAAAGCCACTCTGTTGGCCGCCAAGTCTGCTGCCCCCTCTCTGATTGAAAAACACGTTCATCAAGTTCTACTGGATCATCAAAATAAGTTGAAAGAAGCTATGGAGGACAGCTTATATGCCACCAGGATAGAGTTTTTCAATACTCTACAGAATTTCAAGATGACTACCAGGGCATTTACTGATGATGCTTCTGCTTCCCTCTCTGCTGAATCTGAGCGATTCAGACTGGTCTCTGAAAGGTTGGAAGGCCAAATTGCTGAACGCAAAAATGGTCAGGAGGACCTGAAAGCCATTGTGGATAATCTTCCTATTTCTCTACCCTCTACTTCGATGATTGATGATATCAAAAAGGGGGAAGAGAAGAACTCAGCTGTTATCGCTGCTCTGCAATCTGAGATAGCCTCTCTGAGAGCTCTACTGGTAGACAATCATGGTATTCTATCTGCTAGAGTTGAAAATGTTGAAGATTATATCAACACAAGAAAGATTGCAGCCCAGAAGACCCAGGAGCTGAGAGATCAGAAGATAGCTGAGGCCCTGCAGAGGCAAGAAGTGGTTGCTGAAGAAAGAGAGAAAAAGAAGAGGATTATGAATGCTGAACTGGATGAGAAGCTGGCTAAGGAGTTGCAGCTAGCTGAAAAGGAGACTCCAGAAGAGAGGAGGAAGAGGCAGGAAAGAGAAATGAATGATGAGCTTGAGAGGCGATACCAGAGGAAGCTGAAGAAGCAAGGGAAGGCAGTCTCTCAAGGCAGCAGGACTAGAAGTGGAAAGTACATTAGGGATCCAAATGAGCCTCTGGTTGATGGACCAATTGACATGTTCTACAATCAACTGTCAGATGAGCTGGTGCATCTTTGGAAAACCATAAAGGCTAAGACCATGATCTACTTCTATGTTCTCAGAGGAGAAGATACCCGAGGAGAAAGAGAGAAGAATGCTGAGTTCAGAAACTGGTTGAAGGAGACCTTTCCAAAATTCTTCAAGGTTATTTCAGATGAGATGGTTAAGCTGGATGTTCAGCCGGAGTTGCCAGAGATAGAGTACCTCCCAACTCCAACTGATGAGAGTGGGAAGATAGACTGGGTGGAAATCAGGAAGCATTGGTTGCAGATTACACAACTCTTTCCACAACTCTCTGACAATTCTCTACCAGCTCTGAGGGAGATAGAGAAGAGATTCCTTGACTGGTTGTAAGTTCCTCTCAACAGCAGAAGACCTCTCCTCATGTAATAGTCCAGCTGAGTCAGCTAAGGATTAGGTACTTTCTTTCTGATTGTACTCTCTCTTTTGATTTAATAAAGCTTTATGATCCCAGACAACTTCTTGTTGTCAGCTGCGTTTTTATTCTGTCTAAAAGATCTTATTTAAAGATCTTCTTTTCTGTCCTATGATGATCTTAATTTTGATTGAAAATGATTATCTGTTGATATCAGCTGAGTTGGTTTTGATATCATCAAAAAGGGGGAACTTGTTAGGATATCTATGTTAGATGTTTTGATGATATAATAAACCAATCAGTTTGTAATAGGACCAGCTGAACCTGTTAGTCAACTGATTAGTAGTTAGGATTAGATAGGTTCAAGTGAGGGGGAATCTACCTTGTTGTCTAGAAGATCCAAAGCTATCATAGAGAAGAAGACCAGCTGAGACCTTGAGGACTTAGCCGATTTCAGAGGACAGAAGATTTAAGCAGTTGACACTGGAGTATCGAGAGCAGATCATCAAAGGAGTTAACATCAACTGATATCAGAAGAGTCTGATTAGTTGATATCAGAAGAGACAGATCAGTTGATTAGCTGAGAGCATGTCGCAGACAAGACAAAGACCATGGATAAAAGACATATTCAGACGAAGTCAAGAAGACCAGCTGAAGTGCACACCAGCAGACCTGCACATCAGCTGAGGTCCAAGTATCAGCAGACTGGTGCACCAGCTGAGGAGACAGATCAGCTGAGGTCTTGTGCTCGGCCCAGATTCTTTGGAATCATTTTAAGGGTTGACTTGCGACATAGAAGGAAGATTCACAGAATAGAAGATCAATCAATTAAGGGGACAAACTTGATTGATTGTAGATCGCGAAGATTGACGGGAATCAAGATGGAGATTCAATCAATCACAATGATTGATTGAATACGAGATTATAAGATCTCAGATTTCTAGTCCATTACAACGGCTAGTTATTTGACCCTATAAATTAGAGTAACAGTGATAATTTCAGTATCGGATTTTACACACATATTAAGCTAGCCGAAACTTTGTCAGAATAATCACTTGCACTAAAAAACCCCATTCATACTTATTATTTGTAAAAGCTTTGTAGAAGCTGTGAGAAGTCAATTGCGATTGTAGCATTGACAATTTGTAAGAGAGTAGTACTCTCAAAGTGTGTAAGTGAGTAAGTGAGTAAGTTAGTAGAGAGCCCCTCAACTCCAAGTTGGATTGAGGAGAGTGGATGTAGGACAGTTGGTCCGAACCACTATAAATCCCTTGCGTCTCGTCTTATTTCTTTCTGTTCTTAACTGGTGCACATCACCTAAAACCGATTTTCATTAAAAACGTTTCCGCACAATTCACAGCGCACATCTTTCAAATTTAGACTACCTCAGTAGTTTGCTGGTTTTCTGATTAACCAAAATAATTGAAAAAGGTTTTTGAATCCTTACAAGTCTATTCAACCCCCCCTTCTAGACTTGTTCAAATGTATTCTTCTCTAAAAACTGCCTTTGGGACCAACATATGTTTACAGCTTAAGCAAGCCCTATATGACTGTTAGAACATTAGTTTATGTTGTAAACATTACAAAAAGATTTTCACCATGCTGAAATTAATACCTTAGATTGATCTTTAGTTCATCAAAGTTATATGCTGAGTCTTCTATTTGTCCAGCTTCAATTAAATGCTCTATGCATCCTCTCACCAAATCTTCATCCACTTCAAGGATTTCAGGCAGTATCCCTTGCCTGATTAAATGATCTTTACCCATGTGTGGCTCCTTGTAGTTGTTGTGTCCCTTGACTCTCATTATTTCAACCATGCAATTCTGTAAACTCAAGAAAACATTGTTAAGTGTATTGTGTTTGAGCTTTTCAAAGGACAACACAACATTTTCCAATAATTCCTTGACATTATATGAAGATGTTTCCATTTGTAGTGACTGTATAGCTCTTAACCATCCCAAGTCATTGATATTTGTATCAGGAGAGTTTGGTGGTTGGCAAACCAGTTGGATGTTGAATCCATCTGATGAGGCAGCTGCTCTAAACTCAGGATAATTATTCTGAATATGGGGTCTTTCATTATCTTGTTGTATCATAATATTTTTGTTGCATTTGCCGGCCACTTCTATTTAATTGCTTGAATTATTTGTAGAAAAAAATAGATGAAGTTGCTTATGTTATGAAACGTGAAATAAAAAGTAATGTCATCAATAGGAATTGTAATTTTATTCCTATTTTGGAGACTTACTTATGTGTGTAAAACTATGTGATGAAAATAATTCTGATAGTTTACCTGGTTGATTAGGCAGTTTTTGGTGACCTCTTTAGTGATTGAGTCTAATGGCACAGTCATCATGGTTCCCCTCAATCTGTTTTTGCTGTTTCTTTTTGCTGGTTCTTGCTTTATGAATGGAAATGTGCCTATTTTTCCATCAAACATAAGTTCACCATCACTTGAATATTGGGGTCTTGAAACTGCACACATGAACATAATTTTGGGTATGTGCCTTTTGCTAATGCATGACCTATATGACCCAATTTCACTTTTCAACCTGTAGCATCTCTCCATTGCTCTTGACATGTAAAACCATTTTTCATCAATGTGGATGGCATTATGCATTGATGTGAACTTGATTTTGTTGCTGAAGTTGTCAGCTTTCAATGAGCTCAAACAAAATTGCAGCCATTGAAATTTATTTGCATCTGTAATAGTCGGCTTGATTTGAGTTGTGTGTGGCTGGATTGCCCCACTTTTCACCCACCTACTGATTGCGCTTTTGCTTCATTTCATCTCTTTAGTCAATCTTCTCATTGTTCCTCTTTTTGAGTATGGAATGGCCATCATCATTTCTTCATTTAGTTGAAGCTTTATGTTAGACTCATGAGTAATGCCCTTTTAATTTGATTTGAACACCATGGGTTGTCCATCTAACACCTGTTTTTTTGCAGCCTGCAAAACATTATGGATAGTCCTCCTGGAAAATCCAAATGATGCAGAAGCTTCAACAATCTTTCCACTGTGAACCTTGCTATTAGTGCTGTTTGCAAGGAGAAACTGAGCAATTAAAGTCTTATCTGATGGACTTAATTCACACCTTCTACCTCTGACCATATTTATTTCTGTTTTTATGACTAGTAGAACTCATTAAATGTGGCTTGATGTTGTATTTATAGTTCATAATAGGCTGAAATTTATTAGAGGGAGTTCTACTTTTGTAAAAATGGTGGGACGTTTAAATATTGTCTGCATTTATATAATGTATGGCCTTCGACAGCTTGATGACCGGTTGATTTGATGGTTTGGAGAGGGAAATGGTTTAGGGTTAATCTCCAAACTAATCCTCCAGATTACAGGTTTTTTTAGTTACTGTTATTCATGAACAATGATTTTCTTAATATGTGTGCATGAAGTGGTGTGAAATGTTATCAGGGACAGAGGGAGTATATTTTATATAACATATATATAGTATTAAATGTTGTATTAGTACATGAATAACATATTATTAATATAAATCAATAAAGAGAATAAAAAATTTAATTAAGTAATACATATTTATTCTTTCAAAAATGCATATTTTCTTTATAGTTACTTGAAAAGTACAAAAAATTAATTTTTTAAGAAATAGTAACACAGATTTTGCCTAATTGTAACACGCATTTGTCCAAATTGTAACATACATGGGAGCGAAAAAACCTGAAATTACAAGTTGAACGAATTTTTAAAAAAATGTTCAAATATGACCCGACCCGGTTTAGACCCACGAATTTTTAAAAAATAAATATTTCAACATTAGAAATTTCTACACAAGTGTTACTCTAATAAGGCAAAAACTTATATAGAAATTTCTACCGTAGTAATTTCCAAAAATAAATTAAAATGGAAAAAAGACTCACGCGCATTCATACGGAAGTGATGCTCATGCATATGCCGTATCTTGCTCCCACGAGGCTACAACCCATGCATATACCTAGGGAATTATCAAGAAACAAGCTTAATTTATTATTATTTTTAAATTATTGTAATTTTAAAAAAATTAAATAATATTATGTCACAAACTTAAAAAATCGCTCCCAATTTATGGTACTATATAAACAAAAGCTTGTTACTATAAGGCAATATGTATGTTACTATCCAAATTAAATATTGTTATTTTACATATATTCATTTATATTTATAAAAATAAATATTTTTTCATAAAATATAAGATAAATGTGTATTAATGTAAGAAAAAATATTAGTTTTTAATAAATATTTATTTATTTCTATAGAAATAATTATTTTTTCATATAATAACACATCTAAAATAGTAAAAAAATGTGTTACATGAATTAATATATCTAATTTTAAACGAATGATGATTAAATTAAAAACACATATTTATTCTTATAAAATTACATTTTGTCTTCACAGTAACACGCATTTGCTCTTATAGTAACACACATTTGCCCATATAGTAACACAAACTGGAGAGCAAATATGTGTTACTATTAGACCAAATGCGTGTTACTATCTTATAAAATGTTATTATTTTACATATATTAATTTCACATAATACAAAGACAAAATGTGTGTTACTATATGAACAAATATTTGTTATTCACAAATATTTATTTATTTTTATAAAAATATTTATTTTTTCATATAGTAACACATGTAAAATAGTAAAAAGTGTGTTATTACATGAATCAATATACAAAAATTTAAAGGGATGATCAATAAGTTAAGAAACATATATTTATTCTCGTAAAAATATATTTTGTCATTACAGTAACATGCATTTGTCCATATAGTAACACAAACTGGAAAGCAAATATGTGTTACTAATAAAACTAATGTGTGTTACTATATATAAAAATATTTATTTATAACGTAATCATACTTGAATTTTTTTTAATTAACACAATAATTTAATAAAAAAAAAAAACGTAAAGAAAATGCTAACAACTATTGTTGGCGTGGATTTAGGGGGTGGGGGAAGGGGGTGAAATTAGTTAATAATATTTTCTTTTTATATTAGTTAATGGTTTGAGTTAGCATTGTTGAGGGAGTAATTAGTTACTAGCGTGGGGCGACGTAGGGTTAGGCGCGTTTTTGTCCCTTTCGTTTTTATCTATGTTTAGAAATGTGTGGGGTAGAAATTTGTATGGAAGTGTTGCTTTTATAATAAATCCATTATAAATACGATTATTTGTAATGAAGAAAGCAAGATTAGTTATGGATAAATAAAATTTTATCAATTTAGAATTAAAAAATATTAAATAATTAATTTAAAATCTAATTTTTTTTACCGATTTACAATTTATAAAAAGAAACAAATATTTCATGACCTTAAAGATAATTTATATTGATTTAAATATCCATTTGATATTTTACAATTTCTAATTATTCAATTATACATGATCTTAATATTTATAAATTCTAAATTAATTCTACACTCTACTATCTTCAAAATAATTTAAACACTTTCTTTTCTATGCACATTTTAAAATAAAAATATATTAATTTACATACACATATATAAAAAAATATATTCATTATTATTTTAATAAAAAAATAACTTCATTTAATTTTTTAATTTACCATACAGTGGGACTCTACACTTATGACATGCACATTTTAAAATAAAATTATATTAATTTATATGCGCATATATAAAAGTATATAAACATTTACTCACACAATGTTATTTTAATAAAAAGATAACTTGTTTTAATTTTTTTAATTTACCACACGGAGGGAATAAGGTATCTTTCAAATTATGAATTTATAATATTGAAATATATATTAAATAGAAACCTTTGAAGTATTATTTTTCTAATTTAACATATTTAAACCTCAGTTAGACATTATTCCAAAAATGAAAATTTCACGAGATATAAAGTAGTTAAACTCAAATATATTTTTAAAAAATTATATCATTTATTATAAAAAATTATATCATTAAATTTTTTTTTTAATAATAATATATATAATTTTTAAATAAAATTTTATAAAATGCACTTGTTATACGATTGATATAACTAGTGCGTGCAAGAATATTAAAACATCAATATAAAGGGAAAATGGAAAACATTACATGCCCACACATCGAGAGCTTATTCATGACAGTTATATATACATGCGCAACAGACTGCGTATATATATGTAGAATAATTAATCCTAACAGGGCTTGGAGCACATACACCCCCGGCCTGCAGGGGCCCCTATCATGATACGGCACATTCCATCGCGGAAACCCTCGCTCCTACACACCACTGCGCAGTTGTGGTCGTTGGTGCATATCCCGTTGAACCCTTGACTATACGACTCACACAGCCTCGCTGAAATCACCTCACCTATATAATCATAATCATAAATAAATTAATTATACATATTTATAAATTAGATTAATTTCTTTTTATGATATTAAAACTAAACACGTGTGAAAAGACCGTGAAAGGAACTTCACTAGTATTCAATTACTCTTTGATTCCATATGTTGTTTTAAAAAAATATATTTTATAATAGATCACAGGTTAAATTTTTTACATAAAATAATGTGAAGTGGTCAAAAAAAGAGTAAAAAATAGTCATTTAAAATAATATTTATTTATTAATATATAAAATATTAATTTTACTTTTTATAAAATAATTAAAATTTACAATGAAATATCTAAAAAATATTATCAAATTTAGTGTGAAATGGAATGAATATTAATTTACTCAGGATATAAAATTGTTTAATCACATGCAGCTTGTAATTGAAGGTAAGTAAAACGAGATATTAACGTATTACTACCTTTGCAGATCGAGGAAATTGATATATATATTTTTAAGATTTGGTCAAAAATATAACAACAAATATTACACTAGGACTGGCTGAAACGTAAAAATAATTTTAACGAAATTATAAATTTGTTGCATTATGAGAATGAACGTATAAATAAATAAATAAATATATATATATATATATATATATATATATATACATATATAGCTTGCTTTCCAACTTACGAGGTGCCAAGAACAAGAGAAGAACAACGACACACGCAATTGAAAGCCCGAATTTCTCCATTTATCTCTCTATGTATGTATATAATCAAATATTTGGCATTTTTAATGTTTGAGAGACTGAAATATATATACTTGTGAAAACAAAGGGTAGCATAGGGATCCTTTTCGAGGGCGACAAATATGTTGCGACAGATGTCCAAATATGTTCATGCGGTGTGACACGTTGATTTTAAAGTTGATGGGCGGATATATTTGAAGCCTTTTAAAAAAAAAATTATTTTCTCCATTCAATTTTCCAAAGTCCCCTCAAATCAGAAAAGAAAAAAAAAAAAAACCCAAGGCCTTAGTAACTACCCCAGGATGAGCTTCTAATTACCAATTATGATATGAGCTATACGTACGTGAATTATATGCTTTCCTAAATCAAATTAATTTATCAGGAGCAACACTTGTGTAGAAATTTCTACAGTAGAAATATCCATTTTTGAAAAATTCGCGGATCTAAACCAGGTCGGGTCAGATTTAGACATTTTTTTTCCAAAATTCGTGCAATTTGTAGTTCCAGGTTTTTTCGCTCCCAGGTATGTTACAATTTGGGCAAAGGCGTGTTACAATTAGGCAAAATCTGTGTTACTAATTCTTAAAAAATTAAGTTTTTGTACTTTTCAAGTAACTATAAAGAAAATATATATTTCTGCAAGTATAAATATGTGTTACTTAATTTATTTTTTATTCTATTTGTTGATTTATGTTAATAATATATTTTTTCGCTCCCAAGTATGTTACAATTTGGGCAAAGGCGTGTTACAATTAGGCAAAATATGTGTTACTAATTCTTAAAACATTAATTTTTTGTACTTTTCAAGTAACTGTAAAGAAAATATATATTTCTGCAAGTATAAATATGCGTTACTTAATTTATTTTATTCTCTTTGTTGATTTATGTTAATAATATGTTTTATCGCTCCCAGGTATGTTACAATTTGAGCAAAGGCGTGTTACAATTAGGCAAAATTTGTGTTACTAATTCTTAAAAAATTAATTTTTTGTACTTTTCAAGTAACTTTAGAGAAAGTATGTATTTCTGCAAGTATAAATGTGTTACTTAATTTATTTTTTATTCTCTTTGTTGATTTATGTTAATAATATGTTATTCATGTACTTAATACATCATTTAATACCTTATATATGTTATATAAAATATAATATATATTTTTATAAGGATAAATAAATGTTTGTGTATACAGTAACACACATTTGATCTTGCAGTAACACACATTTACTCTAATTGTAACACACATTTGCAGTAACACACATTTACTCTAATTGTAACATACATTTGCAGTAACACACATTTACTCTAGATGTAACACACATTTGCAGTAACACAAATTTACTCCAATTGTAACATATATTTGCAGTAATACATATTTACTCTAATTGTAGCACATATTTGTTCCTCAATTTGTGTTATTATATGAGCATATATGTGTTACTATAGGATAAAATATATTTTTATTAAGAATAAATATGTGTTACACATACAATGTAACATATACATGTGTTACATTGCATGAAAAATATTTACTTCTACAAAAATAAATAAATATGTGTAGAAAACAACATTTAATCTGGTTGTAACACACATTTTGCCTTAAAGTAACATGCATTTGCCCAAATTGTAACATACATGGGAGCAAAATCACAAGCTGTGCGAATTTTGGAAAAAAATACTCAAATTCGACCCGACCCGATTTAGACCCGCGAATTTTAAAAAATGGATATTTCTACGGATCTTAGATCCGTAGAAATTTGTATATAAGTTTTTGTCATTTATCAGGTTGGATAAGTCTGTGTATTGCATAGTTCAAACATTTTATTAATTCTATAATTATTTGTATATTTTATTCATCAATTTATTTTATAATTATTTACACATTAAAATTTTAAAAGTTTTTCTTAGCTATTTTGATGTTCTACCAAGTATATATTTGTATAATATGGTAAAATCAATATTTGTCCATTCACTTGAAACTAATTTTGAATATTATATATTGTTTTTTAATATCTAAATATACAGGTTGAAGATTCAATATAATTCTGATCATGTGGTTACTGTATTAAGAGTTCCTGTGAAATAATATTTTATTATTAACACAATATAATACACAATTAATTTTTTAAAATTTATTGGGTTCTCTCTCTAGACTTAGTTCTCTTATTCTTTTTTAACTTTGATTTGACTTTTAATTTTGACTGGGCTTTGACTTTGACTTGATAACACCTTGATCCAAGGACTGGGTCGTCTTGTTTTGGATCAAGCGAATATCTGTGGAAGATTTTGGTGAAGAACACTTCAGATTTGGTGAAGAATTATCTTCGAATCTTCAAGCCTGGATTTCGCCTCGAACAATGGATCGGAGGGGTCTTGGACCTTGAGCTCTGATCAGCGTGTGTTTGTGGATGAACTTTGATGGAGAACTCTTGAAGGCGGCGATGAATGTTTGGAGTCTTGGAGGTGTTCTTTGGCTAGAAACGTATGATCAGAGGGATGCAACTCCTTATTTCTAATCGAATGATATTTTTTGATGAATTTGACGAAGAAGGGTTGAAGATGGTGAAGAACGCTTGATGATCTTCAAGGTGTTCTGCAAGAAAAACATCGGATCAGATGGATATAGGCCCCTTGATCTTGGACCAAACGGTGTTTCTGGATGACTTTGACAAAGAACGGTTGAATCTTCAAGAACGGCTTCAGATTTGTTGAAGAATGACTTAACTCTTCGAAGAACGAGATCGCTGGATCTTCTTAGCTCGCAGTCTGCTCGTCGAGAGGATGTTGATGCTGCTCGTTTGTCTTTGCTTTGGTGGTTGTTGGTCTGGACCATGTTGAACGAAGAAGGATGGCCCCTATTTTTAGGGTTCGAAGGTGAAGACCTTCCTTTCTTGCATTGACACGTGGCGCTCTCTAGTTGGCTGATGCCAATTTGAATGACACCATTAATGAATCAATCAAATTTAGTTAGAAAAAGCTTAAAGAAGTCCCAACTGAAGCTAGAGGGCTGCTTTGATGGAATTGGAAAACATCAATCCTTTTGCATTGTTTGTGTAGGATCTACGTTGTATAGCTTGATAGGCTACAATTGTACTTTGCTCTGCTTCATTGTAACGAACTCCATTTGCTTTATAAATGAAACTTCATCAGCTGCTTGCATTTGATCTTCTATGTCGCCTTTATTATTTTCAACTTCTCATTAAGTATACAAACTTAAACAAGATAATTGAAACATGGCTAAACTTAGAGATTTTTTTAACCTACCTACGTACCTCTATAAAGAGGATCAAGTCATAACGTAGTTCAAAAGAAATTTGATTTGATTTGGGGGGTTCCATAAACAGTTTATACTCATGTGGACTTGAAGTGACATACAGTCTAAACTCGTGAGTCAAGGAGATATGATTTGGAGATAGTTTATACTCGTATCAGAGAGTTTTCAATTTGTTGATAGTTTAGTCTCGTATCAGGGAGATTTAATTTGGACTTGATTAATAGTAAATACTCGTATCAGAGAGTCTTCAATTTGTAAATAGATTAGTCTCGTGTCAAGGAGAATTGTAGACAGTTTATACTTGTTGGATCCTAATCGATTTCAACGCGAAAAAATCAGAATGCTAACCTTGATCTGCACAGCGGAATGATCACACCAGATTGATATCCACGTCTGTCTACGTTCTCGGAGTCCCAGTCGCAGTGTATGCAAACCCAATATCCACGAATAGTACTGTATTAGGTATATGTTTGTATTCCTGATGATTGTGTGTATTCTCTCTGACGCCTGATAACTTGGAATAATTTCCGTAGAATGTTTCTCAGATTCAAACATACTTATCCAGAGATATGGGGGAAGTTAACTGCTCCTGCAGTTATTTAACTTCCCCCATATATATAAAATATAATATATAATAAAACTAAAATATGTGAAAATTATATAAATAATATATGTAATATCATTTACATCTCCCACTCACATATGAAGTTTCATTATATCTTACAGATCTTCATCATCATCAACAACATTCATATTGATACAAATACGTCGTGTGACCCACGAGTGCATGAGTTACTATGCCATACACTTGTTAGGAATATGTGGCACCTCAATCGTTTCATCAAAGATATGTGCAATCTCGTTATACCCCATAATTCATTTAAACAATTAACACATGTTGAAATATCTCTATTGAATCCCTCAAAATAGAGCATATTCAACTATATTTGCGAAATTCTAATTTATTCATAATCAAACTCCCAGCTTGATTGACTAGTCAATGAATCACAAAAAAATGTGTTAAATAAAGACATTCTTCCTTTCTAGTTAAGAGTCTACAGTCTCACACTATAGCTTCTTTCCTAGACATATACCGCATAGCTCTTAAAATTCATAGCCATTGAAAACATGCTAAAGTAGCAACGCCAAAGTACAAACTTAGAAACTATGTCGAAAGTCTTAAGGGTAAAAAATTAAAATAAAGGACTCATACTTAATGGAAAAATTAGGGATATTTTCTCATTTCCTTTTTGGGTCATTTAGCACATGAAGTTTTTCTAAAACTGCATGTCACAATGTCTTTGATTTCCTATGAAGGAAGCGTATGTCTAATTCAACTTTGACATTGCGTAAATTATAAATTAAATGCATTCTGTGCACTTAACCCTGACAGCCACTCTCAAGTGTATCAGGACATCTTGTAAAACTTAGCTAATTAAACAAGTTAGACAGATTTGTGGTCCAATCTATCTCGATTATATTTTTTATTATAATCTCATCTCTGTGCTCCCACTTGAACAGAGGTGATTGCTCGTATAAGAGAGTCAATCATAACTTGTCGACATACTTTCATATATGAAACAATACATATAAGTAATAAAACACAAATAGTTACATCAATAACCATTTAATATAACATCATTCAACATTTCATTCAAATAGAATCAAATCCTATGCAAACCTAAACCTCTAACATGTTTCATGAAAACATATCTAGCAATTGGTTTGGTAAAAGGATCAGCTAACATGTCATGAGTAGAAATGTACTTCAGAATCACTTTCTTCTTTTCAACTATATCTCTAACAAAATTGAACTTTGTGTCAATGTGTTTGGTCTTTTCAAGATATTTGGGATATTTTTTGTAAGCAATGGCTGCTTGATTATCACAATTAACTGACACAGCTCCCACTGAGGTGTCAGTTATCTCCAAATGTTTTAGGAATCTCCTTAACCAAATAGTCTCTTGAACTGCAGTAGCACATGCCACAAATTCGGCTTCCATTGTGGATAGTGTTATACAAGTCTGTTTCTTGCTACACCATGATATCGCTCCATTGTTGAGTAAGAAGACATAATCGGAAGTTGATTTTCCTGCATCCAAATCACCACTCCAGTCTGCGTCTGTATACCCATTGAGTCTCACATTATTTCCTTGATAGCAAAGATGATAGTCTACAGTCCCTTTTATGTATCTGAAAATCCTTTTCACTGTCGTCCAGTATCTTCTCCCAAGATTAGACTGATATCTGCTGACTAGACCAACAATAAAACAAATGTCTGGCCGTGTGCACAACATTGCATACATCAGACTACCAATAGCATTGACATATGTTATTTTGGACATTTCATCTTTTTTCCTTTTGAGTCTTAGGACACATATCTAGGCTCGAAGATTCACCTTTCATAACAGGAGTATCTAGTGGTTTGCAGTCTTTCATTTTGAATCGTTCCAAAAGTTTCTTGATGTAAGTCTCTTGGGATAAACCCAATAACCTTTTCAAGCGATCCCTTTGAATCTTGACACCAAGAATATATTCTGCTTCACACATGTCTTTCATCTCAAAATTTGAAGACAACCATCTGTTGATAGTTTCAAGATACTCTTTGTTATTTCCAGCTAATAATATGTCATCTACATACAGAGATAGAATCACAAAATTGTTCTCAGAATGTTTAACATACACACAGTGGTCTTAGTTTATCATAACAAAGTTATATGAGATTACCGTCGAGTGAAATCTCAAATACCACTGTCTCGAGGATTGCTTTAGTCCATAAATCGACTTTTTTAACTTACAAACTTTGTCCTCTTGACCTTGAAGAACAAATCCAACAGGCTGATGCATGTAGATTTCATCTTCTAATTCTCCATTGAGAAAGGCAGTTTTGACATCCATTTGATGATTTTAAATCCATACTTGCGGCTATAGCTAGGAGTAAACGAATCGAGGCAAATCTCACTACGGGCGAAAAGGTTTCTTCATAATCTATACCCTCTTGTTGAGTATATCCTTTTGCCACTAAGCGAGTTTTAAACCTTTCTATTGAGCCATCAACTTTTCTTTTAATCTTAAGAATCCATTTATTCCCGATTGCTTTGCGTCCTTTTGGGAGGTCAACAAGTTCCCAGACTTGATTTGACTTCATAGACTCCATTTCCTCTTCCATTGCTTTCTTCCATTTTTCTTTTGCTGGACAAGTTAGAGCTTCTTTCACATTTTTAGCTCTTCTTCATCCACTGGGTAAATATCCCCATTTTCTGGAGAAACAAAGAAGGCATGACCTTCTATGTCATAATGCCTTTTTGACATTGATTTACTACAACTTTTCTGAGACTGTGGTTCTGTAGGACCCTCTGTAGATAAAATGTCCTCATTAAGAATGGTTTGATCCTCAACTGGAACAAATCTATCGTTGTCCACATTTTTAGTTATACCACTCCCACTTGGATCAGATAAGATTCGGTTTTCCACTATCTCAAAAATTGAGTCATCTTTATTAACTCCACCCTTGTTAGGAAATTCATTTTCCAGAAAATGTGCATTTTGTGATTCTATTTCTGTAATATTCCCATCTTGATCTCCTACAAAAACGTAACCCTTAGAGTTCTTGCAGTATCTAATGAAGATACATTTCTTTCCTCTGGGACCTAGCTTTCCATATTGACTCGTAGAGTCATGTATGTAAGTTGCGCATCCCCATGCTCTAAGGTTACTTAGGTCAGGTTTTCTACCAGTCCATAATTCATAAGGAGTTGAAATGATTGATTTAGTAGGCACACAATTAAGCACATAAGCAGCTGTGAGTAACGCATCTCCCCAAAAATAGATAAGTAAATTTGCTTGTGCCATCATAGACCTCACCATTTCCAACAATGTTCTATTCCTTCTCTCAGCCACACCACTTTGTTGAGGTGTGCAAGGAATAGTCAGTTGTCGAATAATCCCTTTTTCATTACATAATTCTTTGAATTGATCGGAAAGATATTCACGTCCCCTATCAATTCTTAAAACTTTAATAGTTTTGTCCTTTTGATTTTCAACTTCGTTTAGAAAACGTCTAAAACAATCCAATGCTTCAAATTTATGAGAAATCAAATATACATAATCAAAACGTGAATAATCATCAATAAATGTAATGAAATAGTACGCTCCATGTCGGGCTCTTACATTAACAGGACCACAAATATCAGAATGAACTATTTTCAACGGAAGTTCAGATCTAATGGCTTCGCCAAATGGTTTTCGAGTCATTTTTTCAGCAAGACAATGTTCACACTTAGATAACTCGACTTTTGAAGTAAGGTTCAACAACCCTTCTTTTACAAGACGGTTCATCATATCTTGCCCAATATGACCTAATCTAGTATGCCAAATGTCTACATTTAAACAAGCATTACTTGAGGAACATACATTTAGCGAATATGAATAATCATCATAATACCTAAAATATGTTCGATTACAATTTAAAATCATAAAACCATCATACATAGATCCAATACAATAACACACATTATCTTTGCTAATAAAAACCGAGTCTTTAGTAAACAATACTTCAAATCCTATATTAAGTAAAATTGAAACAGATATTAGATTTCGCGTGATATCAGGAGCAAATAGTACATCATGTAGAATAAAAGCTCGACCGTTGTCAAGGTCAAGTTTGCAAGTTCCAAGTCCTTTGACTTCAACACGAGCATTATTTCCTACATATATCCATCTTGTCCCATGTGCAACACGACAAAAATCAACAAACATTCCCCTATCTCTTGTTACATGGTCTGTTGCCCCTGAGTCTATAATCCACAAAGGAAAAGATTCAGTTAATAAGACAGTACTAGAGACATTTATAATACTTGAAATAGAATTAGATGGATCTACCTTGTCCCTCTTGGGCTCAGGGCATTCCCTAGCAAAATGACCTAACTGGTGACAGTTATAGCAAATCATTTTACTCTTATCCTTCTTATTCTTTTTCACACGCCCCTTCTTCTCATCAGTTTTGTTTTGAGCATTGTTCACTGGCTTATCATTGTTAGATCGTTTCCCTTTCTTCCGTTTCTTCCAGTTTCTCTTTCCCTTGAAGCCCGAAGCTTCTTTGGAACTAGAACTAGCATAGAAGGCAGCAAAAGAGGATTTGACAGCTCCTAGCCTTTCATCTTCCAGCTCCACATGACGAGCTGCATCACTAAAAGTTCTAATACTTTCATTGTGGGTCAAATTGATCTTAAGATGTTTCCATTAATTTGGCAGCGAGCATATCAGGGCTTGGATCTGTTGTTCATCAGAAAGAGCGTGACCAACAGTTTGAAGTTCGAGGATCATGTTCGACATTACCCTAAGGTGTTGTCGTACATTGTGATCTGGCTTTTTCTTATAAGTGTCAAATTTTATGGTCAACTGTCTCAGTTTGGTAACAGACGTTCCACCATATTTCTCACGCAGATAAAACCAAATATCATGCGCAGATTTGTGTTGTTCACACTCATGGATCATTTCATCGATCATTGGACTAACTAGGATACCGCGTGCAGTGGAGTTATTTTTCTTCCACGCAAGGTAAGCCTCTTGGTCTCTCCTTCCTTGATTACCAGTCCCAACTCCCGGATCTTCCATGAATTGGTTTATAGCATCCAGTGTGTCTTGTTCGTCCAAGACATACCATATTTTATGACGCCATGTGTCATAATTGTCCCCATTGAGCTTCTCTCCTTTGTTATGCTCAGCTACTATTGATTTTGAAGTCATTGTCTTTTATGAAAAAGTGATTCGACTTTTATGTTAAAAAATTTATGTTGAGCTAAACAAAACATCTTAATATCGACACAAGACTTGATGTCGAAAAATAACTTAAAGTTACTAATCTTCAATCTAATCATGCATCTCAAAAATAGATTTTTGTTTCAAAACATAAAATATTAAATCAGTTCATGTAATTCATACTAGAGAAAAACAAACGAACTATCACAATACGTTCAGCTAAATCATCAAAATATATCAAGTTGAATACAAATAATAACACAACAGACGAACTACCATAGTACGATCAACTAAATCATCATAATGTATCAAGCTGAAAACAAATAAAAAACACAACCTAAATGAACTACAACATCAGTGTATCAATCTGGAAAAACAAGTTCTTTACGAACAGAACGAGCCAATTTTTCATTAGACTTTTCAATTCTTCTTCTATCGAGTCCTCTAGTCGCCGCACTATAGATTGCTTTTGCCATAGGATCTAAGTGTGGATTCTTTACTCGATCATTCCTAGACCCTTTGAAACTCATAAGATCAGATCGATGTATACCACCCATACCCGAGCATATAGTCCTAAGTGCCCCACTACCATCATCCTTTATGGAAGCTAGTGCAATAGCCTCCATCACATCCGGACCATTTGGCATTTGACTTTTGGATCTATATTCATCCCAAAAAGTCTTGCGTAAATAGTGTGGGAGTGTCCTAACCCAGGTGGTAGGAGCATATATATCCCTCATCAAATGGTTGGAGAGTAGACAGTTGTTAATCAGAAATACCAACTGGTTGAATAGTTCTATTAACTCAACGTAATGGTCTTCATCTTGTAGTGCATGAAGTAATGAAGCACTTCAAACTTAGTCTTCATGTCACGAGTGGAAACTGTTCTGATATACATAACTGTAAAATGAGCAGCTAAAAAATTGACCAACAATCAATAAATAAAAAACTTTAACACATGAATTTCCTCAAAATAGGCATATTCACAAGTGTAATAAAGTTATATTTCTTTAGCTCCCACTTTGTCAGATAACCGTAATCACTCAACTATTTCCAAACACATCTAAACATGAATTTCTACTAAATAAACGCATATGAAGTGCTAAAACATGCATTTATAGTATGAAAATCAGCTAAAAAAACCATCAAAACACACAGAATAGTCCAGAAAACACAGTAGCATGTGAAGAACGCACCGGAAAAAGGTCCAAGGCGCCTCCACGCTCCACCAGGAGACTGTTGACGGCTGCCACGCGCCGCCAGGAGCTCGCAAGTGCCCACACGCTCCGCCACGCACCACTTGCTGACCGCGCGTGAACTGCACGTGCCCGTCGGAGCTCTGGTAGTCGGCGCATGGGAGCTACGCGCCACCGCCGCTGGCCTAACACTCGTTGGCGCGTGGGAGTCACGCGCCACCGCCGGACGCCGGCTGGTCAACGATGGCGAACGGTTTGACTGAATCAGGTTTTAGAAAATTATTTTCGGGTCCTCCAAAATGTTGAATTTTCAAAAATAAGCCCCTGAATTTTCTGAAATTTTTAAAAATAACCCTAGATTCAAAAAAACTTAAAAAAATCATATCTCACAAAATACAAAGTCAAAAATTGCGAATATCACCGTGATCCTGGTGACGAGGGCTATCATTTTATATCAAAAAATCATATTTTGGGTGAATTTTAAACAAACCCAGAAAATGGAAAATATGTACGGGACTCCAAAAACTTCTTGATTTAACAAAAGCAAACAGTCTAAAAGATTTTCTGGACATATATGGACTGGAGTGTACACTGAAGCAAACAATTAAAAAAATTTTGGAAAACGCACAAGAACAGAACATATGATCAGACATGAAGAAAAAAAAATGTATTTCACATATGGATATGGAACATGTCATAACATCAATGCCAAAAACAATACTAACATGCCTTCGATCAAAAAACGTGCAGTAATTCCAAATAATCATATGATTCCAAAATAAAAACAATGCTTCAGTGGACAGCAGGATACAATCATATGGGCTCTGATACCATATGTTGGATCCTAATCCATTCTAACACGAAAAAGGCTGAATGCTAACCTTGATCTGCACAGCGGAATGATCACACAAGATTGATATCCACGTCTGTCTACGTTCTCGGAGTCTCAGTCGTAGTGTATGCAAACCCAATATCCACGAATAGTACTGTATTCGGTATGTGTTTGTATTCCTGATGAACGTGTGTATTCTCTCTGACGCATGATAACTTGGAATAATTTCCGTAGAATGTTTCTCAGATTCAAACATACTTATCCAGAGAGAGGGGGGAAGTTAACTACTCATGCAGTTATTTAACTTCCCCCATATATATAAAATATAATATATAATAAAACTAAAATATGTGAAAATTATATAAATATTATATATAAATAATATGTGTAATATTATTTACATTAAATATTATTTACAATACTCGTATTAGAGAGTAGTCCAAATAGTTTATGCTCTTTTCGAGGAGCATTGTAGATAGTTTATACTCATATCTGGGACTAGTTCAGACAGTTTATGCTCTTGCCGAGGAGCATTGACTTGGGCATTTGATAGACAGTGTATACTCGTATCAGGGAGTTGTCCATATAGTTTAGGCTCTTGTCGAGGAGCATTGTAGACAGTTTATACTCATATCAGGAAGTAGTCCAGATAGTTTAGGCTCTTGTCGAGGAGCATTGTAGATATTTTATAATCATATCAGGGAGTCTTCAATTTGATTTACATTTGATAGATAGTTTACACTCATATCTGGGAGTCGTCCAAACAGTTTAGGCTCTTGTCGAGGAGTATTGACTTGGGAATCTTCATATGGTCTCTTCAAGAACTATCTTTCCTTGTTGAGCTAGCTGCATGATCTTTTCCTTAAAGATGAAGCAATCTTCAATTGGATGGCCAACTAACCGGTGGTATTTGTAGTACTTTGGGCCATCAGTTAGTCCAACTTCTTCCGACCGTTTTATCCTAGGCAACTCCATGAGCTTTGCATTGATCAAGTCATCAAATATCCCGAGACGTCAGAGTCTATGAATGGATATTCCTTTTGTTGCATCTCTTTCAGAGTCAACCCCCTTTACCCCATGTCGCGAGGTAGATCTGTTATGTACTCTTTTCTTGAAGGCTTGACATAAGTCTTGTCGTGATGCTTTGGAAGCGTTGGTGGTCCTTCGACTTCTCTTGCAGTCATGCTTAGCTCCATGTGGTGAGCTCTTGTAGCTGTGAGTTAATTTGGAGTCGTCTTCGAACTTCCCTTTAACTGTCTCTAAGAACTCATCTCTAAGCTGGTCGACTTGTACCTCATCGTCAGTTGATATCGGCAACTCCCTAGCAGTTAGTTCAGTCTCAACTTCTTTGTAATTGCTTGAAGTCTCCACTTCATCACGCTCTTCAACTTGTTTTTTACGAGCATGACTTAACTCGATACCATCCACTTTGCTAATCAGCTTAGTGACTTGAACTAATATTTTGCAAATAAACAAAATCCAAACCCTCAAGAGGAAGGGATCGTGTAGTATGAGCAAGTACAGGGACAAATAGTATCGAACCCACAGGAGGTAAAACTCGGAGCGAATGTTTGTTAATTGTTTGAAATAAAGAAAAATAAAAATCCTAACTATGAATTGAAATTGCCAAAAGGGGGATTTCCTAAACTCTAACAAAGATGCAACAATATTAATAATGAAATATAAAGACTACTTAACTAACTACTAAACAATATTAAATCTCTAACTTAATGAAACTGATTTTGAATATTACTAAACTAAATTAAGCAATGAGAACCTAACTTTTTAACTACTGATGCAAAGGTGAGAAAGTATACTCCGAATATGATTCACTAGGTATCCCCCTATTCGTAGATAATTCGATAAACACACTATGGATTCTAATTCACTTATATAGAGCCGCCACTATTGTATGCAATTATTTTATAGGCAAAATAACTACCTTATTGACTATCATCTTTCCATCAGGTTAAGTTCCTTTAGAGCCCTCACATGAGTTCTCAAGATAAATTAAATCTCCTAGGGTGGTGAATTAATTATTCCGTTCCAACATGGGTACTAAGTCTAATTTAATCGTCTCTCACTATCATAAACAATAATGTTCAAGGTCGGTTAATCTAAGAACCTAAACTCTTGGTCTGACATCTAAGTACTAATTTGATTCAAAATCCACATACTCACCCATACTTTTCTTGTGATACTCAATACACCCAATGGTCGTAGGCATGAATTAAATAAACACAATCAAGCTTAAAGAATATTGCCTGCAACTTTTACTCAATAATACGAAACCTTGAAATATAAATTACGGAATTAAAATCATAACATGTATATCTTCCTACCCCGAATAGGGTTCCTCCTAATTTCACATATTCGAAGTATTAAGAATTTAGTTCATATCTAATCCTAGAAAGAAAATAAAATAAATAATTGAGACAACGATTGCTAAAGCCATAAATTGAAAATTAAAACTGAAATTATTGAAATAAAATAAAGATATCACCATAGTATTGAAGAAAATCACAAAGAAAACAATTAAATCCTCTTCAAAGCTAAGCCCTAACAATACTAATCTGCAGAACGAAAATATGAATGAAAAATAATGAATAATGCGTCTGATCTCAAAAATCTGAAATAATAATCATCTCCTCCTGTTTTCTTAATTTTCCGAAATATATATACTTCCTTCCCTAATTATGCAAATGGGCCAAAGTCTTGGGCGTTGACAAATAAATAGAAAAGGGCCCAAATGACTTTCTACCTCAATTACCAGAGTACATGGGCGGTTACGTCGGCGTTGAGGATTCCGGCGACGATGAAGTACAAAGAACAGGGCGCGTGTGTGGTGTTCGACGGTGATGAAAAACGTTCCCGGCAGTTCAGAGTGGAGAGCAGTCGTGACTGCGTTTTGTGGTGGATATCGTGGTGTCGCGGCTCGGAGTCTTGGTGTCGCACGATAGCGACATTGACGGCGGCGAGTAGCAGCTGTGGCGAATAGGCGGAATGTTGATGGCAATTTGAAGCTTGCGACAGCGCGATTGTTGTTCTGAACAGCGATGGTTGCGACGTCGAGTTGAGGTGAAGACAAGGCGATGTGGTGTCGCTGATGTGCGACTCGAACAGGAACTGTGTGACGCAGTGGTGTGGAATCGCTTGCAAAGAGGCGGTTGCAGAGGATCGCGACTACGGCTGATGTCGACTTCCATGGATGCTACGATTTCGGCTGGAGAAGCTGTTGGTCTTTTGATTTGATATCCGACTGTGATGTTTGTGGCAGGGGTAGGCGACGCTCCAGCGAAATCGAGCGAGGGAGTGGTGTTGAGGTCGTCGATTTGTGGTGCAATCGGCGGCGTAGTGAGAGCAGTTTCTGTGATTTCTGGTTTGGAGCAGGGGTACAGGACTGTGGTGTATGAGTTGTTTGGCTGTTGGAGGCAACAGATTCAATGCATTCTGCCTCCTCTTTACTCAAAACTGAAAAGCAATTGAGGTGTGGGCCCAATTTTCTTCTGGTCAAAGGAGGTGCCGAGGTGGACCTTGGCAAAAGGATTGATGAATTGCTTCTTTTAATTACTGAAACATTTAAGGGCAATCAAACAACAATAAACCATGATTTTTTAAAATAGTCGTATATTGCTGATTAAGAGACGAATTTTATCCATTAAATAGCAAATAATCTTATTTTTCACACTTGAGCTCAATTAATCTAAATTTATATAAAAATGCCTAAAATCCAATCAAAATAAGCACAAAAAACACTTGAATTTCGAGTCATTTTCACACCAATCATTCCCCCAAACTTAAAGTGTTGCTCGTTCCGAGCAACGAAAGAAAAATAAGACCAAGGTGGGAAAATTGTGAGAAATCAATTCAAGGAAAAAACAAGCAATTATCAAGTCTCATCAATCGAGTCAATCCCTTAGGAACAAAAATCAACTAGCAAACTCATAAGTAATGATCAAATTAATGCCAAGTAAAATGCTCAATTCACAATTCCTCTCAAGTAAGTGTTTCGCTCTTCACTCAAAAGTGTATAAGGACACGTATGCTCTCAAATATTAATTCACACAAGTGCATTACAATATGCTTGCCAATAGTCTCAATTCTCCACCACAAAGTAAGTATTCAATTCATGAATCAAATAGGACTTTACTTTTGGTTGTAACGTAGGCTCTTCGGTAGGGGTAGGGAAAATCTGGATAAAAGTGACTCATAACCTAGTGGAGCGAGAGGTCAAGACTCCATGAAAATCTCTACACTCTCAAAAGACAAGTCACAAGTGATCAATTTGCAACTCAACATCTCAAACTCCAAGCAATTACTTTCACACATTAGCTTTATAATCATAAATCTCAAGGACTAGCTTAATGCATATCAAGGCATCTCAAAGTCATATCTCAAGGACTATCTCAATGCAATGCTTAACACAAATCACCCTTTCCCCTTTTTACACATTTTTTTTTCTCAAGCCCAACCAAATTTTTTTACACAAGAGAGTTCCCCTTTTTTTTTTTTCGAACTCAATTTTTTTCTCATGTACAACTCATCTTTTTCTCTTTTTTTTTTTTTTTCACTTTTACACCAACTAATCCATCAAATTCACATTAAAGCACAATTCAACCTCAATATCCATCTTGACACTCAAGCTCCACTAGATCATAGGACAATTTAGGCTCAATAAGAAGGGATAAATCGGCTAAATTTGTAGGTTGCCAAGAAAATAAGTCAATAGGCTCAAATGGGCTAACTACAGAAAAATATCATTTGGTATGAAAATTTTGGCTAAGTGACTGTTCAAAACAAAGATGGCCTCTTATCATTTTCACAAATTCCACACTAGACGTAGTCTCAAACAAGACACATGGCAAGTTCTAGAGCACACAAGCATGAATGCTACCCACAAGAAAGAATTAAGACCCATAATATATGCAAGTCTCAATAGACTCTAAAGCTCATGGGCTTATCTAATCATGAATATGAGCACAAGGCAGGCAAAATTTTCACATAATCAAATGACCAAGCTAGCATCAATTCACACCATCAGACTCAACTAAATATCAAAGACTATCAATCACAATATTCAAGCCTCAAAATCATTCCACAATATCTCAACAACAAGACCTCAACACATATGAGACAGGGGCGTCTGTGCAATGATCAACAAATCAAATCAACTACAATACATACTCCCCCAAACTTAGAGTTTTGCTAGGCAATTCTAAGTTTGAGTCTTGAGTGTCCATCTAAATTTCACACTCTGGCCTAACCTACTCAACATGTACTTAAGAATATCCCCATCAACTCAAAGGAACACAAAATTCAACAAGATCAAAAGGAAGAACAAAGTGTGCGCCTGTGCAGTGTAGGCATAAAAAAAGTCACTCCCCCAAACTTAGAGATATGCTAAGCAACTCCGAGTTTGGGTTCGTGGTACCTCAGCCTGCACAAATAACTCATCTTCAAACCAGCACAATTCCTTCTCTTGTGTCCTTTTGCATGCAATCATCCAAAACCTACAAACCACACACTCGGAGAGAAACATGGATTAACGAAATCAAATCGAACGAAATAAAAACTACCAAAAGGAAACAAAAGCACACAAAGAAATGGGTTGCCTCCCATTCAGTGCTAGGTATAACGTCCTATGCCGGACGGTACCCAATTATTAAACAAAAGGATACGAGTAGTTGAGATCTGAAGACAACTTCTTCAACTTTTTCTCAACCACCACCTCTTCATCAAAACCCACAACTAACTTTACCCATTTTTCATCCTTTGTTTCATCAATCTTCTGGAGGGGTTTAAACACAAAAAAAATGGCCTCCTCGTCATTGTATCGAAGCTTCAAATGGTCTTCCTTGATGTTTATAGTGGCTTCTCCAGTGTCAAAAAATGGTCTCCCCAAAATCAAAGGACACTCCTCATCCTCCAGGCAATCTAGAACGACAAAGTCAACTGGATAGATAAAATTATTCACTTTCATGAGCACGTCCTCTACGATCCCAGATGGTTTTGTGGTGGTTCTGTCAGCTAACTGCAGAGTCATCTTGATAGGCTTGATCTCACCAATATTAAGCATCTTGTATATCGAATACGGCATCAAATTGATGATGGCCCCTAAATCACACAAACCCATCATTATTCCACTTGTCCCAATCTCACATGGAAGAGCAAAAGTCCCCGGATCTTCTAACTCTTTAGGCAATTTCCTTTGGATGATCGCATTACATTCTTCTACCAAGTTCACAACTTCCCCACCCAACTTCTTCTTCTTCCTTATTGCCATTGCATCTTTCAGGAACTTCATGTAATAGGGCATTTGCTCCAAGGCTTCAAAGATAGGTATGTTGATGTGGATCTTATTGAAGATCTCCAGAAACTTGGCAAACTTTTCCTGCAATTGTGCTTTAACAAACCTCTGAGTGAAAGGTAATGGTATAGGAGTCTTAGGCACCCCAAACTTATCACACTCTATCACCCCTTGTTTGTCTCTCTTCTCCTTAGCAATCTTCCATTTAGGAATGAATGGAGGTTCTTCTTTCTTTTTCTTTTCTGGCTCATCTTTCTTCCCAGACCCTTCTACTTCTTTTTTGTGTGAACCATCAGCGTCCACATCACCAGAATCATCCTTCTCAATTTCACCCTCCAGTGAGGGTCCTTCATACTGAGTTACACTTCTCAATTTTATCACCTTCAGTTGTTCCCTTGGATTAACTTTAGTAGTGGATGGGTACTTTCCTTTGCTCTGCATTTGCAACTGAGCCATAGAGGTAGCCAACTGCCCTATTTGATGCTCCAAGTTCTACTGGCCTTGCTGCAATTGTTGTACCGTCTCATCTTTCTCTTGTAGTGTTTTCAGGATCAAAGTTAAGGTATCTTCAATGGAGGGCTTCCCATCGGGCAACTTTTCTCCAGGATCGAAACCAGGTGGAGGCATTACGGTAACATTCGGATTTGCATAAGAAAAGTTTTCATACCTTTTGGAAACTGGCTGGTAATTATTCCCTTGGTACCTATTCTGCTGATTATTGTAATTGTTGCTCTGGTATCGATTTCCTCCCTGATTGTAACCACCTTGATAATTATGTGGTTGACCACCCTGATACTGTGGTCTACCCATGTAACATGCATCCTCCACTTGATTCTGACTCCCTACATGCCATTGCTCTCTAAAACTAAACTCATGTCCAGCTTCCAATTGAGTAGTCAGAGATTCCAACTTTTCCATCATCTTCTGTAAGAACGGTGAAGAACCTTCTCCTTCTTCCATACTTGCAACACGACCTCTTGGTTTGTCAAAAGTAGTATAACTCTGAGCAATACCCTCCAGAATGCGATATACATGCCATGGAGGAATGTTAATAAAAGTTCCTCCTGCACATGCATTCAAATGCATCCTATCTTGCCCATTCAGCCCGTTGAAAAAGTACATCAAAGTTTGATCTTCGCCAAAACCATGTTGTGGGCATGAGGCAAGTAGAAGTTAGAATCTTTCCCAAGCCTCTTTAATACCTTCATTGTTTCTCTGTCTGAACCCACTGATGTCATTCCTGATCTTGAGAGTCTTTGCAGGAGGATAAATTTTTTTTAGAAATTCAGTGGCCACTTGATTCCATGTCTTCAAATGTCCTGGTGGAGTCATGATACTCAACCAAAGTTTGGCATTCCCCTCAAGAGTGAATAAGAACGTACGCAATCTCTTGGCATCTTCGGACACTCCACTCCTCTTGAACGTGTCTGCCAACTCCTGAAACCACATCAGAAGAGCATGTGGATCCTCACTGTCGTCCATCTTCCCTTCAAATTTCCTCGTCATGAGGAGATTGATCATACCGATGATAATTTGCTACTCCGGTGCTTCCACACCGGGCCTGGCAATCCCATCATAAAACTCGTTCATTCTGGGCTCCAAAAAGTATTTGACCGGTCTTTCCTCTTCCATCCTACCCCTCTGAGGTTGTTGGTCTTGATAGACCGGGTTATTGTAAGGCTGTTGGTAATTTTGCTGGTACGGTTAATTGTAAGGTTGGTTCTGAGGGTTAGGGGGATAAGGTTGGTAATCAGGTTGGTTTTGATTTAGTGGATGAGGCTGATAATTTTGAAGAGGAGGAAGGTTTTGTTGGTTTTGTGGCTGATTTGGTGGAAGTTGATTATGTGGAGGGTAGTAATTCTGATTATTATGGGGGTTATCAACTCTTTGTCTATCATTTCCATGTACTCCCCCTTGGTTCTGACAGTTCTGGATCTTAGAACCATTCTCTTCCTCGTTTCCAGATCCATCCTCCAGATGAGGCATATTGTCATGATTAATCCTTACAGCCATAAATTTTTCTGAGAGATTTCTTCTTCTCCTTCTCGATGTAATTTCTGTCTCAGGGTCAAGTGAGTACTCAGGCTCTCCTCTCGATCTCGTGATCATACACCTGATACAAGAGGAATTATCAAATTGATTCAACAATTAAACAAACAGACACTCGTTACCTCCCCGGCAATGGTGCCATTGACTTGAACTAATATTTTGCTAATAAATAAAATCCAAACCCTCAAGAGGAAGGGATCGTGTAGTATGAGCAAGTACAGGGACAAGTAGTATCGAACCCACAAGAGGTAAAACAAGGAGCAAATGTTTGTTAATTGTTTGAAATAAAGAAAAATAAAAATCCTAACTATGAATTGAAATTGTAAAAAAGGGTTTTCCTAAACTCTAACAAAGATGCAACAATATTAATAATGAAATATAAAGACTACTTAACTAGTTACTAAACAATATTAAATCTCTAACTTAATGAAACTGGTTTTGAGTATTACTAAACTAAATCAAGCAATGAGAACCAAAATTTTTAACTACTGATGCAAAGGTGAGAAAGTATGCTCCGAATATGATTCACTAGGTATCCCCCTATTCGTAGGTAATTCGATAAACACGCTATGGATTCTAATTCACTTATATAAAGCCACCACTATTGTATGCAATTATTTTATAAACAAAATAACTACCTTATTGGCTATCATCTTTCCATTAGGTTGAGTTCCTCCAGAGCCCTCACTTGAGTCCTCAAGTTAAATTAAATCTCCTAGGGTGGTGAATTAATTATTCCGTTCCAACATGGGTACCAAGTCTAATTTATTCGTCTCTCACTATCATAGACAACAATGTTCAAGGTCGGTTTATCTAAGCACCTAGACTTTTGGTCGGACATCTAAGTACTGATTTGATTCAAAATCCACATACTCACCCATACTTTTCTTGTGATACTCAATACACCCAATGGTCGTAGGCATGAATTAAATAAGCACAATCAAGCTTAAAGAATATTTGTTGGGACAATCTGAGTATTTTGATTAGATCCCAAAACCCCTGATGAATTTGCCTAAGTACAGTTGTTCAGGTTTGTCTAGTTCAGGATAGTTAGGTTAGGAATTCAGTTCAGGGGGAACGTGCTGAAGACTGAAGAATATTGGATTCGACCCAATTTACTAAAGTCTGATGTGCAATCCATCTTGAAGAAGTCAGAGTCAGTCTTGCTGAAGATTGACTGAACTGAAGCTGAAGAACGAAGCCTGATGATCCGTCCTGAAGACAATCCTGAAGTACCATTGGCAGATGTTTCTACTGAGTACACTAAGCATACTCAGGACAGAACTTAGTCAGTGAAGAGTAAGTGTTAACCTATCAGGCTGTGCTGAACGCACATAAGACCTGACTTAGGCCTTGAGTCAGTTTATCTGACTCATGTAAGTCCAAAGCAAAAAGGTTACACATACCCGGCTGAATAACCTATCAGGCTGTGCTGAATGCACATAAGACCTGACTTAGGCCTTAGTTCAGTTTACCTGAATCATGTAAGTCCAAAGCGAAAAGGTTATTTATGCTATGGGACAAGAGACAAAGAGAATATTAGTAAGACTCCAATAAGACAAACATTCAGGCTGAGTTATTTACAAGAGACTCAGAGTATTAAATGTACGATGAAGGACAAATGTCTGAAAGTCAACTAGCCGTTAGAACGGAAAGCCAATGATCTTTCGACACGTTTGTACGGAGTCTGCGCATCATTTAATGCGTGTCTCAGAGTTGCAGGCGGTGGGACAATCTTGCCAGATTAAGCATGGCGATTAGGTCAAACAATACTTCTAGCCTGCAACCACCCTAAAATAGGAAAGATTTGATTAGATCTCCTCCAACAGATCTATTTTGAATCTTGCCTATAAATATGGAGAACCTTACACCCATTCAAGGCTAACGGGAAATTTCCAAGCGAAACTCAAGAATCCAAGCACTCAAAGCATACTATAAGCAACACTCTGCAATTAAATTTCCCTAGTGTTGTAGTAGGATTCACTCTGTATTTGCTTAGATCGATAGCTCTAATATTTAGCATTGTTTTGAACTGCTAGAGCTATCCTAGTTGGAAACCAAGAATAACTCAGGGTGTGAGATTGGTTGGTTAGAAGGACTGAGACTTGTAAAACGCCCAGGGGTCAGTTCCTAAGAGAGAAAGTTGGCTATTCGTGTCCCATGGCACGTAAAAACCAAGTACATATCCTCAGGGTTTTGAGGATAGCTTCCTGTTAAATCAGGTCGTGGACATAGGAGTTGGTTATCTCCGAACCACGTTAAAAAGACCCTTGTGTGCTGATTTACTATTTTGTTCAGGATCATAACTGTCATCATACTAAACTGAACATTCTGCATTGTTTTTATATTCAGGACTGAATCACTCATCCTGAATCTTAATACTGTGCACTCAGCCTTAACCACCAGTTTACTAAGAAAACTCAGAGAAAATGTTTTCAGAAACTAAAACGAGTAGAAACTAAGGGCTCACTTTCCGCACGTACTCTAGCTCACTGAGATAGTAGTCCAACTGACCCGCTTCCGAGCAGTCAGTAGGTTTGTTATCTCTACTGAGCTTCCCAGCACTTTACTCACACTCAGCTTATCTGACTCGTTACTGAACTGTCCCTGCTGCCCCTGTGGACTTTCAGCTTACTGAGTATTTCAGGAAATCCTGCCTGAGCGTGTTAGAGCATTTTTCTGAGTCTTTCAGAAAAATCTGATATCAGTGTATTCCCCCCTACACTGATTATACTCGTTTCGGGACCAACAAGTTGTATCAGAGCAGTGGTTCAAAAGATCACTAACTTTGTTTACCAACAGTTTTTTAGGAGAAACTTTTGGTGGTCTACTGAACAGATCTTGTTTCTGAAAATTGCATATCATGGCATCCGGTTCTAAATGCCTCGAGGGCAATCTTCTTGAATTCTCTATTGACAATTATGACTATTGGAAATTCAGGGTACTCACACATCTCTATTCCATCCATGATCAGATACCTTTGGTGATTGAGCAAGGTCCGATCAAATTCATGAGGAATCTTCAGATGACCTGGCCCGTTGCTGGCAATGTTCCTGTTCCAGCCGCAGGAGATGAAGAAGTGTAGAGGTCCGTGCTTAATTCTGATCAGATTAAGTAAATCGAACTGGATAATGTTGCTAAGAACATTATACTCCACACCGTTTCTTACGAGAATTCAGTCAGGCTCATGCACCTGAAGACGGTAAAGGAGATCTGGGATACCTTGAGGGAGATGAGTGAGGGATCAGAAAAGATCAAAGAGAACAAGAGAGATCTTGCTATCAGGAAGTTTGAGGGCTTCCGGATGTTAGAGGGAGAGTCCATCGATCAGATGGAAGCTCGGTTCATTAAGATGATGAACGAGCTAGCAACCCTTGGGAAGGAGTTTCCCAAGAGGGAGGTGTCTTCTAAAATCCTGAACTGTCTCCCTGAAAGATGGGACACAGGAGTGATCTTACTGAAGAACACTCAGGATCTTACCAACATTACTCACTCTCACCTATTCTCAGATTTAAAGGCTCTGGAATTCGACCTCGATAAGAGGAAGAAGAAGGGTGTTGTCAGTGAGGAAGTTAGTGAGGAGAAGACTCCTGAAAAGGAAAAGAGCGTGGCTCTTAAAGCTACTCCTGAGCTTGAGGCTGGATCTGGCTCTAAGTCTCTGAAGGACATGAACAAGGATGAGCTGGCCTTGGAATACAGCCTGATGGCGCGGCGTTTTGAGAAACTGAACTCTCGATTCGAAAGGTATAAGAAATTTTATACTGACAGCCGTGATCGCAGGTACTCCAGCCCTAGGAGATCGAGCCCCCGGAGAGAAGAGAGGAGGGGTTCTGATTCCAGGAGAAATCATGATGAGCCTGAGCGGCGCAGAGATGAGAAGAGGAGAGATGATGAGCCCAGAAGATCCAGCTCCAAACCTGAACGATCATCAGGGAGCAGGAGGGAGTCATCTGATAAAAGGTACACTAAAAAGAAGTTTGCTTCTGATGTAGATCAGTGCTACCACTGCAAGAAGACCGAACACTATCAGTATGATTGTCCAGAGCTCAGTGCTCGTGAGCGAGAGGATCGGAGAGCCAAGAGAGAGCTCAGGGCATCAGACCGGAGAGCTATGCTTGCTGAGGATTCCTCAGATTCAGATGGCCCAGGCAAATCCTGACTGAGCGTGTTAGAGCATTTTTCTGAGTCTTTCAGAAAAATCTGATATCAGTGTATTCCCCCCCATACACTGATTATACTCGTTTCGAGACCAACAATATTGTATGCAACTTTTACTCAGCAATACGCAACCTTGAATATAAATCATGGAATTAAAATCATAACATGTATATCCTCCTACCCCGAATAGGGTTCCTCCTAATTTCACATATTCGAAGTATTAAGAATTTAGTTCATATCTAATCCTAGAAAGAAAATAAAATAAATAATTGAGACAACGATTGCTAAAGCCATAAATTGAAAATTAAAACTGAAATTATTGAAATAAAATAAAGATATCACTGTAGTGTTAAAGAAAATCACAAAGAAAAGCAATTAAATCGTCTTCAAAGCAAAGCCCTAACAATACTAATCTGTAGAATGAAAATATGAATGAAAAATAATGAATAATGCGTCTGATCTCAAAAATCTGAAATAGTAATCATCTCCTCCTATTTTTTTAATATTCCGAAATATATATACTCCCTTCCCTAATTATGCATATGGGCCAAAGTCTTGGGCTTTGACAAATAAATAGAAAAGGCCCCAAATGACTTTCTACCTCAATTACCAGAGTACATGGGTGGTTACGGATTGTGAATGGCTAAGTCGGTGTTGAGGATTCCGGCGACGACGAAGTACAAAGAACAGGGCGCGTGTGTGGCATTCGATGGTGAGAGAGAACGTTCCCGGCAGTTCAGAGTGGAGAGCAGTCTTGACTGCATTTTGTGGCGGATATCGTGGTGTCACTGCTCGGAGTCTTAGTGTCACACGGTAGCGACGTTGACGGCGGCGAGTAGCAGTTGTGGTGATGGAGAGCAGCGGCGAATAGGCGGAATGTTGGCGGCGATTTGAAACTTGCGACAGCGCGACTGTTACTTTGAACGGCGATGGTCGCGACGGCGAGTTGAGGTGAAGACAAGGCGATGTGGTGTCGCTGATGTGCGACTCGAACAGGAACTGTGTGACGCAGTGGTGTGGAATCGCTTTCAAAGAGGCGGTTGCAGAGGATCGCGACTCCGGCCAATGTCGACTTCCATGGATGCGACGATTTCGGCTGGAGAAGCTGTTGGTCTTTTGATTTGAAATCTGACTGTAATGTTTGTGGCAGGAGTAAGCGACGCTCTGGCGAAATCGAGCGAGAGAGTGGGGTTGAGGTCATCGATTTGTGGTGCAATCGGCGGCGTAGTGAGAGCAGTTTCTGTGATTTCTGGTTCGGAGCAGGGGTACAGGACTGTGGTGTATGAGTTGTTTGGCTGTTGGAGGCAACAGATTCAATGCATTCTGCCTTCTCTTTACTCAAAACTGAAAAGCAATTGAGGTGTGGGCCCTATTTTCTTCTGGTCAAAGGAGGTGGACCTTGGCAAAAGGATTGATGAATTGCTTCTTTTAATTCCTGAAACTTTTAAGGTCAATCAAACAACAATAAACCATGATTTTTTAAAATAGCTGTATATTGCTGATTAAGAGACGAATTTTATCCATTAAATAGAAAGTAATCTTATTTTTCACACTTGAGCTCAATTAATCTAAATTAGTATAAAAATGCCTAAAATCCAATCAAAATAAGCACAAAAAGCACTTGAATTTCGAGTCATTTTCACACCAATCACTTAGCTATCAAGGAGTCTTGTTCTTTGACGTGCTAGCGAGGCCTTCAACAGATTTGAGCAGGCTTGACAATCTTTCTTCTTTGGTCGAAGTGTCTGCCATCATTACAGGAGCTGCTCCTGATGTTGATGATGAGTCTGACTGAGAGCAAAGAGTTGAGCTTGCGGAATCTACTTCATCATCCTTTACAACACAAGGTGATCTATTCCTTACTGAAGAGTTGGTCTGCGAAGAGGTTTCTTCAAACTGCAACCTCTTCGATATGCTTCTTGTGATCACGTTAGCTTCGGATGTCTTAGATGGAGCAACTCTGACAACGATCTTGCGAGCTGAAGACATGTTGAAGATGTTTAGATGAAGACTTTGAAGATAGCCTGGAAGTCTTGTAAAGGATAGATGAGAGGTAGAGTGAGATCCCACCAGGCGTGCCAAATTTGTAATAACAATTCTTGTGAAATAATATTTTATTATTAACATAATATGATATACGATTAAATTTCTTGAATTTATTGGGTTCTCTCTCTAAACTTAGTCCTCTGATTCTCCTTTGACTTTGAGTTGACTGGGCTGGGAATCTCATATGTGACCACATGGTAGTCCCTCAGCTCTTGTCTGATCCAAAGCAGTTGAGAGCAACAACTACCAGCTACAATGTACTCAGCCTCTGTGGTGGAAGTAGCTATTGATGTCTGCTTCTTGGAAAACCAAGATATCTGCTTACTCCCCAGAAACTAACATGTGACTGATGTTGATTTCCTATCAATCTTGCATCCTCCATAGTCAGAATCTGAGTACCTACTCAGCTGAAAGTTATCATTAGCAAGTACCCTTCAAATACTTCATAATCTTCTTCGCAGCTTCCAAATATAACATTTTAGGGTTCGCCTGAAATCTAGCACATACCCCTACTGCAAAGCTGATATCAGGTCTGCTGGTAGTGAGATACAATATAGAACTAATAAGGTCACTATATATTGTCTGATCCACCTTCTTGCCAGCCTCATTTGGGTTCATGCTAAAGTTTCCCATCATTGGAATCTTGGCTTTTCTACTGCTACTGATTCCAAACTTCTCTATCAGATTCTTGGAATATTTAGCTTGGCTAATGAATGTTCTGTGGGACAGCTGCTTCACCTGAAGCCCTAGGAAGTAGGTCATCTCTCCCATCATAGACATTTGGAATTGATCACACATCTTCTTGTTGGGAGAGCCAAAGATGATATCATCGACGTATATCTGCACCAAGAGGATATCATCTCCATCTTCTTTCCTAAACAAAGTCTTGTCGATCTTTCCCTTCCTGAACCCACAGTTCAACAAAAACTGCGAAACTATGTCATACCAAGCTCTGAGTTCCTGCTTCAACCCATATAGAGCCTTTTGCAACCTATAAACTTTGTTTTCTACCTCAAATCCTGGTGACTGGTACACATATACCTCTTCTGCCAGGATTCTATTGAGAAAGACTGACTTGACATCCATCTGATATACCTTGAACCCTTTGTGAACTGCATAGGCAAGAAACAATCTGATGGCTTCTAGTATGGCTACTGGGGCAAAGGTCTCATCATAGTCAATACCCTTTGACTGTGAGTACCACTGAGCCACTAGCCTTGCCTTGTTTCTTACCACTACATCATTCTGATTTTCCTTGTTCTTGAAAACCCACTTTGTATCTATGATCTTCTTATGTCTGGGTCTCTCCACTAGTGTCCAGACTTCTTGTCTAGTAAACTAGTTCAGCTCCTCCTGCATTGCAATGATCCAGTTGGGGTCTCCAAGAGCTTCTTGAATGTTCTTGGGTTCTATCAGGGACACATAACAGCTGAATTGGGAGGTCAAGTTCAGTTTCCTTCTGGTTTGAACACCAATACTAGGGTCTCCTAATATCTGCTCAACTAGGAAGTTAGATATTTTCTTCTTACCTCTCTAAGGTGCCATGGTCTACTCCTCTTGGGTTAAGTTTAGTCTTCTCCCTTGGTTAGTGTCAAGAGTCTTCTCACCTTCTTCCTCAGCTGAAGGTGACTTGTCAGCTGATTTGGGCTCATCATCTGAATCTGATTACTACAACCTTGATCGAATCTTGCTTGTCTTTCAGATTCATCTGATCCATCTCATCTGTTTGCTTCTCCATGTTGTACTCGTGAAAAGATTCATCAAATACGACATGGGGTGTTTCATCTACACAAAGAAAGACGTTATTAAAGACTCTGTAAGCCTTGCTACTGCTAGAAAATCCTAAGAATATTCCCTCATCAACTTTGGCATCAAAAGTCTTTAACTTGGTTTGTCCATTGTCATGAATGAAACCCCTACACCAAAAAATATGGACAAAGGTATGGTAAGGAGATTTACCTTTGTACAACTCATAGGGGTTCTTTCCATGCCTCTTGACTGGCAATCATCTATTCTAGATGTAACAAGTAGTATTGATGGCTTCAACCCAAAACCTCTGGGGAGTGTTGTTTTCAGCCAACATGGTCCTAGCTACCTCTTTGAGACTCTCATTCCTCCTCTCAGCCAGTCCATTCCACTGAGGGGTTCTTGCAGCTGATCTCTCATACTAAATCCCTTGTTCCCTGCAATAGTCAGACATATGTAAGTTAAGGAATTTCGTACCTCTATCACTTCTGATTCTGACTATATTGAGCCCTTGCTCATTCTAGATTTTCTTGAATAACTCCAGCGTCTTGAGCCATAGTCTCACTCTTCTTGAACAAGAACAAATCTTGTATAGTTATCCACTATCACCAGTGTATACTTCCGTCCATTGAAGCTGAGTGGTGAGACAGGTCCAAACAGATCAATGTGTAGCAGCTGAAGTGCCTTACTTGTGGACGTACTCTCCACATCCTTGAATGAAGCTCTTGTTTGTTTTCCCTTCTGGCAAGCATCACACTTCTGCTCCTTGGCAAACTCCTCATTTGGTAGTCCTCTGACTAGACCCTTCCTTGCTACCTTGTTGAGGGTCTTGAAGTTCAGATGACCTAACCTCTTGTGCCAGTGCCAGAGCCAGCTGACCTCTGATGTGCTTTTGGCAACAAGGCAAGAATCATTTGGGTAGCTTGCAAAATCTGCAAGATACATGTTACCTCTTTTGAGGCCAATTAGTAGCACATGCTCATTAAAATCATTAATGACAAAGAAAGAGTTTTTAGAGAATCTTACTGAGTATCCCTTATCACAGAATTGGGATACTAAAAGGAGATTGTGCATTAATCCATCTACATAGTAGACCTCATCGACTTTGGTGCTTCCAATCAGTAGGTTACACACTCCTCTGGTGACTCCAAAATTATTATCACCAAAAAAACTCTATGTCCATCCAACGTAAAAAAATCATGGAGGAGATGCTTCACAAATGTCATATGCTTGGAACACCCATTGTCTATGTACCAGACAACACTCTTGGCTTCTCCACTCTCAATTGGGCTAGAGTTCGCCTGAAATTAGATTCAAGCTTTAGGTACCCTTTCTTTGGGTGTTGTTTGTTTAGACTCAAATTTTGGAATCCACAAGTAAAGATCATCCTTACGGGGATTAGGTGATCTCAACTTTCATCCATATTTATCCACAAAGATCATCTACCAAAGAGGATTTTTCCTATGAAGATTTTTAATGACAGCAGGCTTGTTTGTGGGCTGAGGGTAGTTTCACTTGGGCTTTCTCGGCTGAGATGGCCCATGCTGATCTCCCATCTGCTGATTCTTCTGAGACTTCTTCTTCTTAGCATAACTATGAATTGGATGTCTTTTTTGACCTTGGGGATTCTGAGTTTTAGACTTAGTTTGGTCAGCAGTGGGCTTCTAACTTTTCTTACTTGTCTACCCAGTTGAGGACTTATTAGTCTTTTTACTCTTCTGCCCTACTGGTTCAGGTGCAGGCTCTGCTGGCCCTTTACCTTTACGAGGATCCTTAACTGGCTCACTTTCTTTCTTCTTTTGTGGCTTAGGTTTAGGATAACCAAGATCCCTCTCGTCTTGCATAGTTTGTGAGAATTCAGCTATTTCTGACATGACAATTTTTGCCTTAGTCAGCTGATCCACTTTCAGCTGAAGCTATTGTGCATTGTTTGTTAGAAGTTTGTTCGGTTTGAAGAGTTCATTCCACTTAGCTATCAGCTGATTTTGTTCATTGCTCAAAACAAGATTCTCATAGAGCTGTCTTTCTATCAACTTCTCTTATTCCTCACACTTTGTTGCTAAGTCAGTTGACTTGTTAGCATGTGATTTATAGAGTGTGACTGATAGTCTAGAGTTCTCCTTCTCAAGTTTTAGGCTTTGAACCTCAGCTTTCAGTTTACAGTTCTCCTCTTCTAGCAAAGAACAAACTTTTAGGGAGGACTGGAGATCAGAGAACATTTTCTGTAAGTCTGACTCCATAGAGTAGGTAGAGGAGCAAGATAAGATAATAGGGGGGATAAAGATTGTACCTCTTCTACCTTAGCCATAAGGCAGAGATCTTCATCTGATTCAAAATCAGATGAGGATGATGATGGGCTGGCATCTTACTTTTCCTCCTCAGCTAACATGACTCTCTTATCAGTAAACCTCCTGTCCCTTTTGAGTCTCTTCTCTCTCTCTCTCTCTCTCTCTCTCTCTCTCACTTGGTGTTAGCTGGGGGCAGTAATAACTGAAGTGCCCCGGCTTGTTGCAAGAATAGCAGATACCATCTCCTCTTCTCTTGAGACTTGGTTCCCTTCTTCTTTCTTGAGACTTGTATCTGGGCTCCTTGACATCTAATGGTCTCCAGCTGTCAGACAACTTCTGGTATCTTCTGGAAGAATCACCTTTGCTTTTCTTTCAGTGGGATCTATATTTCTGGAACTTATATGATATTTTATCAAATTTCTTGGTGGGCAAAGCTAACTGCTCTTTAAGGCTCAGGTCCTCTTGAGTAGAGGACTTCTCCTGACTTTCAACTGTAGCAGAGAAAGCAACATTTTGAGCAGCTGAAAATGATGATGGAGTCTCATCTTCTTGATTCTCCTCTTGGATATCACATTCATGTGCTATCAAATGAGATAGTAGTGTATGGTGATTGATCTCTGACAGGTTCTTGGTCTTTTTTATTATAGTTACCTTAACTCTCCGTCTGGGGTAAATGAATCCAAGAAACTTATTGTTTATCTCTCTCTTAGAATATTCCTTTCCCAATGAACTTGCTTTGTTCAAGATATTTGTTAATCTCATATCCAGTTGTTCGATATTCTCATCAGCTTTAATCTTGAAAGTGTCAAATGTGTGAAGAACAACCTGTAGCTTATTTTCCTTGATCTAATATGTACCTTCACACATTAAGGATAGCTTCTCCCACAGTTCCTTGGCAGTCTTGCAAGTTTTCTCCTTAGACAAAGTCTCGATTATCTCTATCTTGGCCACTAGATCCAGATTAAATAGCTTCCTTTCTGAATCTAATAGTTCTCTCGCTAATTTTAGCTTCAGGTGTTTTGCCATCAATAACGGGCTCCCACTAGAACTTAATAGGTCAATCCTCTAGCACGTCAAGCATACGATAATGGATATCTCCTAAATGGTTCTCCATTCTAAAATTCCAATAATCAGTCTTCTATTGAAAATTCTGGCAACTTTCTAGTTTTGGAACCACTCTTCTTGTAGGAAGTCATATCTGCAGATGGGTTAGATAGAAAACACACAAGAGTTTTCAAAAAGAATTTTCTGGGATTTGTCCTGGTGACCACCAGATGCTTTCTCAGGTTGTGGTCTTTTACACACACAGCTCAGATACTATTTGTTGGTTCCAAAGGCAGGTTTTAAGGATAAAGTACTTAAACAAGTCTAGAAGGGGCAGTTTGTTAATACCTTATTTTGATTAGATTTTGATGATAGAAAAACATACATATTTTCTTGTAGATACTAACTATTCAGATTAATTCTAATAGCTAAGGAATTTACATTGTAAAAGGAAAGTATACAACTGCAGAGTTGATGAATCTACAACTATATAAAACCTAGCAGCTTTAAAGTTGTTCTATAGCAGGGATTGAATTTGCAGGAGTTGAAGCAGTAAAGTTCAAGAAAACCTACAGTCATGATGACCGTTGGAAGATTAGAGTACAAGACTATTAATTCAAGATATTATCAAGACCCTATTAACTCAGATTAGTGAAGCAATTTTGCACTCACTAAGGAGTACTTAAGGAAGGTTTTATTCTAAAGTCTGGAAGATTAATGAAGATTAATTTCAAAGCTGAACCAGATTCTGAGAATAAAGACAAGTAGTACTACCAGTACTATTCAGCGTGAAAGAGAAGGACCACTTCGCACATGTGGAAATTTATAGAGAGTAAGAGGAGTCTTATCCAGAATTCAAATTTGAATTTCTAATGGATAAGACACACCTCTTCCGCTATAAATAGAGGAAGATTTCAGAGGAAGCAATAACAACAACTTGAGCAAGCAAGCATTCATTCTGAGCAAATCTACAGCCAACATATTTTGAGAGAGTTCATCAGATTTTTTTTTGTGATTCATAGGATAGTTGCTTAGGATTTCTTAGAAAGAATCACATTGTTGTTGTTGTTCCCTCACACATTTCTTATTTGTATTCTACTTTGTGTAGATATCTCTTTTACATTAGTGATAATGATGATAGTTAGCTTCTTAATTGTTGATTTGTATTGCTTAGGATTTACTTGCTCACTTGTATAAGGGTGATAGTTAGAATTTACTTCTTTTGCAAAGAGTAGATAGAATCCAAGAACCTTACTTGTTTTCCTTAGCTATTACCATCGTAAACAACCAATTCTTGCTTAATATCGCATCATTTCCCTGTGTTCGATATTTTATTACTTGGTCAACTTGCCTAAGCCACAACGTCCACGTACACATTCGTGAAGCGTACACGAAATAGTTAAACAAGATGTCATCCTGAAGATTTCCACTTATGATGTTCCTACTGAGTACACTAAGCATGCTCATGTCAGGACTCACTCAGTGAAGGCGAATGTAACCTGAGTAATTGGGCTGAGTATCACTCTAACTGATACTTGTAAGTCCTAAAGGAAAATGTTACAAACGCAATGGAGAGTTAGCATTTATGTTAACTTCTGAGGATAAAAAGAATGTCAGCAGCTCCGAATGTGACAAACATTTGAGCTGAGTAAAGTACGAGAAACTCATAATTTTAAATGTACGGGAAGCATGAAGTCGCATCAAGAACTAATTGTTTGAAAAAGCAGCCAGTGAGGAAAAGACACGTATGTATGGAGTCTGCGCCACATTTAATGTTCAGGCGGTGGATCAGAGAATTTTCCTTTTAAGCATTGGGAAAGGTCAACCAAGTACAATGTCTGCCTGCACCTACCTAATATACGAAGACTTGAAAAGATCTCCTCCAACGGATCTTTTTTAATCTCCCTATAAATACAAAATGCCTTGCACCCATTCAAGGCTAACAGGAAATTTCCAAGCAATTGAAAATCTCCAAAATCCAAGTGCTCAAAGAAAACCACAAACAACACTCTGCAATTAAATTTCCCTAGTGTTGTAGTAGGATTCTAAATTCTGTATTTGCTTAGATCGATAGTCCTTATCCTTAGCATTGTTTAGATTGCAAGTACTATCACCATTAGTTGGAAATCAGAAAGCCAAACCCCTCAGTTTGTGAGAAGGTTGGAGAAAAGGATTGGGACTTGTAAAACACCCAGGGGTCGAGTTCCTTAGAGAGGAAGGAGGCTATTCCTGCACCTTGGCACGTTAAAAACAAGTGCCAATCCTCAAAGGAGTAGATTTCTTCCTGTTAAATCAGGTTGTGGATGTCGGAGTTGATTATCTCCGAACCACGTTAAAAATGCCCCTGAGTGCTGCTTTACTTTCTTGTTCAGGATCATAACTGTCATCATATTAAACTGAACATTCGGCATATGTTTTACAACTTCAGGAGAAACCAATTCTCCTGATCATAAATCAGTGCGCTATCCCTAACAACTATTTTTCTAAGTAAATCAGAAAATAGTTTTCAGGACATAAAATGAGTAGAAACTTAAGGGCTCACTTTCACACGTAACTCTAGCTTACTAAGTTAGCTATCCAACTAACTAGTTTTCTGAGCGGTCAGTAGGTGGGTTATCTCTACTGAGCTTTCGAGAGCACTTTTCTTGAGACTCAGCTTATTTGGTTCCTGACTGACTTATCCCTGATGTCCCTGAGACTGTCAGTTCAGTAAGCACCCTCAGGATCTTCCTAACTGAGTTGTGAAAGAGAATTTTCTAATAATTTCTAAAAATCTGATATCAGTGTATTCCCCCATACACTGATTATACTCGTTTTGGGACCAACAATAGTGATGATAGAAAGAACAAAAGTGGAGGTTGTTTCTTCATGGGAAACAATCTAATATCTTGGCATAGTAAGAAGCAAAACTGTGTGTCACTATCCACTGTAGAGTCAAAATATATTGCAACAGGAAGTACTCAATTACTTTGGGTTAGAAACATATTTGATGATTATGATTTAAATTGTGATGTGCTTACTGTTATGTGTGATAATACTAGTGCTATTAATATATCTAAAAATCATGTATAACATTCATTAACAAAATGTATTATTATAAGGCATCATTTCATTAGGGATCTTGTTGAGAAAGAAATCGTAAAGTTAGAATATGTTTCAACTGAAAAACAACTTGCGAATATTTTTACAAAAGTTCTAGATGGCCAGAGGTTTTCATCACTTAAAAATTCTCTTGGTTTATGCACTATTTAAATTAAATTTAGTCTGAGTGTTGGAATAGATGTTTTGACATTTGTGACAACATCATTTTAATTCTCATAATTTTGACTATGTATAATTATTTATTACAGTTACTTTGTAACTTACTTACATGAATTATTTTCTTACTTTCCTGTTGGAACAAATTCAAAATCCTGGACATACATCTCTTAAATGCCATTAAAATTGTTCACACAATGATGCTAAATCACTGAGTAACTATGGGACACAGAGCTCACTATTATGACGTTCTCTTTTCAAAAGGTGATGAAAATTGTGTCAATATGTTCATAATTCATTGAGTAACTATGTGGCACGGAGCTCGCGACTACGATGTTCTCTTTGAAAAAATGGATCAATATGAACTCAAAGTGTGAAGTATAAAAATATATAGGGGCAACACTAATGAAGCAAAATCATGTAAAAATCGTGTTGAGATTGTGTGTGTGCCGACATATTTGACAACTTTGGCTTAGTATGAAAATTGATAAATCTTTGTAAGTTATTTATTTTCTGGATGTTAATTATATATTATCTTAATTATTTGAATTAATTTGTCCAGCTATATTTGTAATTAGATATTATGTTATTAGGACAGTTATCATTTATTAATTTATTTAAATAATATACTGGAATTATGTCCCTCAACATGGGTGGTTATTAAAACCACCACATCATGATATAACTCATGATTTCATAAATGACTTCCACAATGTTATCTCTATTTATTGATCCCTTTGTAACCGAAACCTTATGCGAAATATTTACTTTGTTTATGTAATGTCGTCATCCGAATTCATATGAGGTATGATTTATAACACTAGTTTGAATCACATCTATCATTCTTTATTACTGCTCTCTCACATTAATATTTTATCATTAATTGTCACATCAATTTATGCAAATGAGAGACACAATTTCAAGCTCTTCATATTCACATTCAAAATTGCAGAAACTCTCTTCTTCTTCTATAAAAAATCCTCTCAATATTTTTACTTCAATGGCTTCCTCTGATAATGCCTAGAATACTGCCAAAAATATTACAGCATCACCACCAGTATCGCCTACTATTAC
>JAPKLY010001417.1:0-45730 GCA_026898435.1 Prunella vulgaris | reverse complement strand
CTTCATCGAAGTATTGGAAAAGTTTAACCATTTGGTGGTTATCATTCGCAACAAGCAACTTCCATATGAAGCATTCAAACAAATTAAAAGTCCTTATGCCTGGGCTAGAACTCTTCCACCCTACTTGGAAAAATATTTTTGGGATGTGTGGAAGTCTTCTAAAAAGGGATCCGAAGGATTAGAAATTATGGGTGCTCTCTCTCGTATTTCGAGAGACAAAGATAGGACTCAGGCACTTAGATCGGCATGCTTGAGGATGGGAAGGATTAGTCGTTCTGATTTTCTTAGATTAAAGAGTCGCGGAAAAGATCAGACGTAGAATCCATTTATGGATCCTCTAACGAAGGTCATCTATAGTACCGGAACCAGAGAGTTCGATGATTCTAATTATTGGAAATCGAGAGACAAGTTAGATCGTGCTCTGCACAGATCTCAATGAGTTGTTTTTTGTATAAACTAAATTGATAGTTTTTGGAGTTCTTTTGTTTTTTCAGTCATAACAGCTTATAACTTGTTTTTCCTATATAGTTGTGATTAATGTGGTTGTTCAATGCTAATTATTTTATTTTAAATACTTGAACGTGAGTTTTATGTTTTGAAACTAGAATCGATTTTGAGATGCATGATGAGATCGAAGATTAGTAACTATAAGTTATTTTTTGAAATCGAATCGTGTGTCGATTTTTAGATGTCATAGTTTGGCTCAGCATAAAATGTAATAAAACACTAACACAGTGAATCACTTTATTGTTTAAGAGATTGGCATTGATAGAAAATTTAGTATATTTTGGACAAGATAGGACTATTAGATGCGATCGACCTAGAAATGTCTAACCCGAGCTTTGGGATTGAGAATCGGAGAAATAGGGACCAGGTAGCTTATCTTGTGTGGGAAATGAAACATTTTCATGGCATGAGATCTTAGCTTAGTTTAGTGATCAATGTTAGACAACATCTGAGGGATATGTCTAATATGATCACTGAACTTAAACAAGGTGGTTACAATTTTTCTGATGAACACTGAATTTAAGCTCTAGTCTGCTCACTACCAAATCATTGGAATCACCTCGAGATTGTTTTGACTTGAAATGAGAGTATTAGAACTTTCTGTTAAGCAGCTCATCAGATAAATCTAGAGGTTGAAAGGCTTACAGAAGCTAAAACATCCTTCTGGTACCTTCTTCTTTGTTAATTCTAGTTCAACCGAAGTTTTGGGCTTTAAACGAATATAGAACTGGAAGAAAGGGAAGAAGGATAATTGATCGGATAGTGGGAGGTAGGATAACAATACCTAAGGCAATGCAATCAATATGAAAAGAAAGAAGAAGCGTGTTAAAATGAATAAGAAGGATATGAGCAAAATGACATACTACAACTGTTGTGAGAATGGTCGTTTTGCACATGAGTGCCCTGAGCCTTGATAGGACAAGGCAGATCCATCTGATTTCATTATTTGTAGATGTCTCTAAATTGTTGTTTTTTAACTGAATCTTGTCCTTGGTGGACTAAACATTCAGAAACAACAGACCGAGACATTTGGATACATGGGAGCAATTGTACATAATCAATTGATTTGAGTAGGATATAATACTGAAGTCAAAGTCGAAGACTTGTGACTTGCAGAATTGACTCTGACAGGGTCATATTATTATTCTACAAGATGATCTAAATAGCTCTTTAAATCATGTTTTATCTTTTTCTGTTTCATTTATGCTTCTTGATTTGAGATACATTATATTGTTATTTTTTAGAGGACATGGTTGTCATTCGCATTAATGTTAAGAGTTATCGTGATGGACTTATAGTTCTCAGCTTTATGTTTTTGGATGGTGAAAGGACATCTTTTAGTTATTATGAATTCAATTCGTAACTACTGAATTATGGTTCTTCTAGTGATGCTTATATGATAGACATATTTTGCATACTAGTATAGGTCATTTTTTAAGCAAGATAGGATAAATAGACTTGTGATTTATAGATTGATGAATCTAGAATCAAAGTCGAGTAATCCTAATACGAACTTTTCTTGCTGGTTAAATAACCCAAAACCGTTTGAAAAACTATTAGAGTTGTGTTTCTGTTGCTATTATTTTTTTGTATATGGGTTCCTATTAGATAAGGATACAAGATGGATTTTTTCCTGTTTCATTACATTTAGAATTGACAAATCATGTTTTGATCCTGTCTGTTTGATTTCTCATAAGTCTGATGTACTTGATGTTTCAGACATCGATTTAGACAAATTGAGGAAATTGATTTGAGACATGAAAGTCTATCTAAACAATTCGGGGAATTGTGTAATGAAAAAGGGTTGTCTGACAATTGACTTTCCTTTATAGACATCAGTGATTTGGTGTTGCCGAAAGAAGGAATAGAACATTGTTAGAAATGTTAAGATCCATATAGACACGAGCTAAAATACATATCTTTTAGAAAGATACGTTACTCAAATTAGCCTATGTGTTTTTTCAAGTGTCTTCTAAGTCTATTGCTACAACTCCACATGATTTAGGACGGGTAGTAAAACCTGTTTCTTGAGTACCCTTTGAACATCAGGACATGCAACCTTCACATGATTTTTCAGAAAAATGTGGAAAGTTGAATCCTTGTTGTTGTGAGTATATTTTCATAAATTACTGTGAAAATTCTAAGGGATACATAATCATAGGAGCTTCAGTGGGAGCATGACTTGTAAGGAATCACATAATCCATATTTTCTGGAATTAAGTTTTCCTTACAGAGTTGGTATTGGAAATGCTATACATTTTTTTCCAAGATTAAGGAAACCAAAATCTATCTGATCCAAGTGGGAGAACTTTTATCAGTTGATGATGTGGATCCTTGATATATATTTTCTAGTGACGGTTGCCTGTTGAAGATTTAGTGACTCTTCAATTTTGGTAAGAAATCACACTCTCGGAAAAGTTTAAGGAAATAAGTGCTTGAGATGCATTATGACATAGAAGGACGAGCCTTCTTTGTTTGTTTCTCCAGAATTTAGAAGAAAGTAATAGTAATTTATTAAAATCTATGAAGTCTAAACGAGTTAACAAATAAAACTTGTAGAGTTTCTAAAGGGACAATAAATTTTGGGAATAACTAGATTCTCAAGATTATAAGTTATCACATGACTCAATAGGAGAGATTTGAAGATCACTTGGTGGCTACAAAAGGATGTACTCTACTGAAGGGTTAATCTTTTTCACCTATTATGAGATTTGCCTCAATCCATCTACTTCTAGCTATAGTGGCTAGTATAGGATTAGAATTTACATCAAAAGGACGTTAAGGTTGTTCTTCTCAGTGGGAGAATTAGAAGATGAAACCTACATGGTGTTGTAGGATTTATTCTTCAAGAACGAGAGGATAAAGTTCATAAATTGATAAGTCGATTTATAGACTTCAGTAATCCTCAAGATCAGTGGTGTTATGAGATTTCGCTAGATGCTTATCTCATTCAACTTTATTTTAGGAAAAACGAAGATCACTGTGTTAAAGGTAAACGTCCTAAGAATTGTTTTGTGATTCTTTTTCTGATGTAGATGATGTAATGTAAGTCTGAAACAATATTGAGTATTCTGAGATGAAGAGGGTGAGGCAGTGTAGATAATTGATGGTTATATCCATGAGAAGTGTTCAAAGAATTTTTGAAGTGTCTTTTTAAAGACTTAATTCAAGAATGTCTTAGAACATCTCAAGATGGACACCTGCAAACCACTGGATACTCGTATTGTAGAGACAAGTATTTGAGTCAAGATATGTGTCCTGAGACTCAAGAAAGTTAGAAAGAGTTGTTCAAAATTCTATACATAAATTAGACATCTGTTGTGTCATTGATCTACATGACAAATATCTTTTTAATCCTGGGATAATGAAGAGGATTATTCAGATATCTAAAGAAAGGGACTGTTGATTATTTCTTTTATTTTTGAGAAAATTAGATGACACTGACTAAGTACATGGACATAGATTGGAGTGTTGATTTAGTTGAAACGAAAATCAAATTCCAATTAAGTCTTATTGCTCAACAACGGAGCAATCTCACAGTGTAGCAAGCATTACACTTGCACGACGCTGTTCATATTAAATGCTTAGCTATACGTCATATGTTTTCTACAGTTTTAAGAAATTATTTGGTTGGATTAATTCCTAAAATTTTGGAGGATACAAACACCCCAGTGGGAGTTGTGTCGATTCATTGTGATGATTAAGCAATCATGGGTTGTTAGTGATTCAGTTGATAAACTAAGTGATTCTAAGATACATTTCTAGTCGATTGATGGTTGCAAATCCTTTTGACCAAACTTATTACTAAGTGATATGTTCATGGAACATGTTTGAGTTTTTGAGTTTGCATAGGATTGAGTGCAATTCGATTGGGATGTTGAAGGTGTTAACTGACAGTTTAAATTGTAATTGTCAGTGTTTTATGAATTATATGTGATTGAATCATATATAATATGTATGTCGACAAGTTATGATTGGCTCTCTCACACGAGCAATCGTCTATGAACTAGTGGGAGTTCAGAGATGAGATTATATCGATAAACATAATCGAGATAGATTTCAACCACGAATCTATCTAACTTGTTATGAAGCTAAATTTTACAAGTATCCTAAATGTAAGTGATTGGATATCTGGGTTAAGTGTATGGAATGCCTTTGACTTGTAAATTTACACAATGTCAAGTTTAGATAAGACATACGTTTCCTACCTTGGAAGTTATAGACATTGTGACATGTGTTCATTGAGGAATAACATGTGCTTATGACCCTTAAAAGGAAATGAGAAAGATGGATCTCTGTTTTCTCATTATGTGTGAGTCCTAAAATTTCGATTACCCTTAGGATTTTCTTCTATATTTCTAAGACTACACTTTAGTGTTGCTACTTTAGCATGTTACCAACAGCTATGATGATAAGAGCGGAACAGGACATGTCTAGGAAAGCAGCTACAGTGGGAGCCTGTAGATACTTATAGAGAAAGGAAGAATGTCTTTATTTAACACACTCTATTGTGATTCATTGACTAGTCAATCAAGCTATGTGTTTGATTATGAATACATTAGATTTCGCGAAAAAAGGTTGAGTATGCTCTATTTTGAGAGATTCAATAGAGATATTTCAACAGGTGTTAAATGATAATAGTTCTGGGGTATAACGAGTTGCCTTAGTATCCAAGTTGTTCTGATTGAGGTGCTATATACTCCCAACGGATGTATAGCATGAAAACTCGATGCACTCGTGGGTCACACGAGGTATTGTCTGAATAAGAATGTGATTTATGAAGGAAATGTGTTAGAGACCATTAGACTTCATATGTGAGTGGGAGATGTAAATAATATTGAAATATTATTTATTTTTATATATTTAATTATATATATTTTCCACATATTGAAGTGGATAAAATAGAAAGGAGGTTATTTTGTTGAGAAGTTAATTAACTTCTCATAATAATTCTTTTTGGATAATGAACGTACTGGTTCATAAGAATGCAATTCACTCTGAGAAAGAGGATTCCCAAGAACAGAATATTACTTCCTACAAAAAGGACTCCTAACTCGAAAATCAGACACATTCTGACACTGACATTACTGATTCGTTGAAATTAATAAACACACATTACTGTGTATTGGATCCTGAGTACGGGACGTTTGGATTCTGGGAAAAGACGAACTAGGATACCAACAGGCTAGTGATCAATTCAACTGCAATTCCTAACAGGTTAGTGACCCTCTTTCGTGTTGGTCACGGGACTTGGTTAGGGCAATCAATTCCAACAGTATCTTTACCTTATGTTGCAGAGAAAAAAAAATCTTTACAACATAGTAAATCTACACTTCATTTAATTAATACATGAATCACCCAGTCAAGACTGCACATGAATTTAATTATCATGGATAGATAGATTATTTGAAATTCATGAATTTTCAAATTTATTTATTTTTAAATTTTTAAAATTTCAAATGATTCTATTGAAACATAACCTTGTACTTATATTACGGTAATTAGGACTCCAATTAATTAACATATAATCACCAGTATTTCAAGATCATGCATGAAAAAATTATTATTTTAAAAACAGCAGAAAATTAATTAATTATAAGATCCATATCTATCAACCCCAATATTAGAAAGTAATTCAACGGAAAACAAAGTTGCTCGACAAGACCAAGTTGGAGGTACTCATTCGGGAGGCGAGGATTGACAAAAGGGTGCCGTACATTGAATTGGGAATGTTTCTCCGGACGGACCTGAACGGCGCAGGGCTGATCGAATTGACGGCGATTCTGCTTCCGTCGTTAAGAGTCGAGAGGCTGGTGGTGGCTGCTTCCGTCGTTAAGAGTCGAAAATTTATTAATTTGTTCGTTTTTTTGCAATTAATTGTATTTAACTCCAAATTGAGTCAAATTTTTTTTAATGCTTCTATTTAAATGAGTATTGTTTATACTTTATTTATGTATATATATATTTCATTAAATATTATAATATTACAAATTTATTATTTAATATAATGAAAATTTATTAATTTGTTCATTTTTTGCAATTAATTGTATTTAACTCCAAATTTTGGAGTTACGTTTTTTTTAAAATGCTTCTAATTAATTGCTTGTTGGTTCTAATTTGTTTATGTATATATATATTTCAATAAATATTATAATGTTGTAAATTTATTATTTAACATTATGAAAATTTATTAATTTGTTCAATTTAAAAATACAAATACATTTCGTTCAAAATTTTCACTTTCTTTGGATTTTTTTAATTACCTCATCAAAATAATTTCTTTTTTGTTTCTAATTTGTTTATTTTAATATTTTTCAAAAAATATTTATAACCATTTGAAACTAATTATTTTACACTACTAAAATTTACACATTCAACATAAAATTACTCAACATCCGATATAAAAACATCCAACATAAATAAAATTTATTGTTCAACAAAAAAAAAAAAACTACTTTCGACTGTAAACAAGCATATCCGATTTTTTAAAACAAAAAATCCAATATGTATAATCATACATCAATTACACTACAAAATTCTAAAAAATTAAATTAGGATTAATCTCCAATAAAAATAGATATATCCATAAATAATTAATGTACAAAATGCAAATAATGCTAAACTTAAACGGTAAAAATGTAAAAATGTACGGTCAAATTGAAGCAACGAGCACAATGTGACAATGGACCCGAACGATTGCAACCAACACGTTGAAACAATATTTCTTCACATTTCAGAAATTTTTTGAAGGTTGGGGGGTAAATTTTCCCGAATGAAAAGGAAAGAAAAGGCCACTGGCTGTTCCATATACGAAACCTACCGACAGCATTTTTTAATTTAGCGACCGCTTTTTCGGTCGCTAAATATGAACATCGAATCGGGCAATAATTGTCCACCTACCCGCTTTCGGGTTTCAATTTTAGCAACCGAAAAAGCGGTCGGCAATATAAAAATACATTACCGACCGCCTAATCGGTCGGTAATATGGACACACAGACCCATAATAAAGACCAGAAATTTATTTTTACTGTACCGACCGTTTTTTCGGTCGGTATTCAGTCGGAAAATTTTCCGTTTGACCATTAGTCAACATCGATCGCAAATTACATAAATAGCGACCGACGTCAGGCGGTCGGTAAAATACGGTCGGTAAAACCCACTTTTTTTGTAGTGTTTGGCTATATTTTTTACTGCTGTTATACTGCTGAATTCGAAGGCCCTTTGCCTCGGTAAATTTTTGGTTTATGTCTTCATTTTTTTGAGGCCTCTAAGGATGTTCTTTTTGTATTTTTTTTTGTATTTATTTTTGCTCTTTACCTATGGGATGCTACAATTTATTTGGTACTCATTTTTTCTCTGTCCGGTTTTTTCCACAAGGGTGGTTTTTCTGCGAGTTTTTAACGAGACCAAATTTATTTTTCTTGATCCCGTTTCCCGGGTTGTGGGACTTTTTCTGTTTTTTTCTTTTCCTCTTTTAAATAAAATCTTATTTGCTATAAATTACTCAATTTTTTTAATCGATGATCGGAAATTTCCTCCGACGAAACATGGAAGTGGTTACTAGGATTTTCGGCGGAAGTTCCCGATCATTTTTGCAAATTTGATTAGTCAGCATGTCCGATGCTTTGCACACTCTGCATCCATCCTTTATAAACGATCGGCTGTACATGTGAATTCATCCGAGTGTCCCGTGTTCAGCGCTATGATTTGTTGGGAAACCATAGTGATGATACGTCGACGGCGACATCTCAGGCAAAAGGCACGCCGGATTACGATGTCATCCAAGCTATGGACTCCTTTTTCCCTGGCTTTTCAACCTACGTTAGGGCTTACAATAAACAACAAGGTTTGGTAGTCCCGCCTATAGCCGTCGATAGTTTACATACTCGTGGGGATGACTGCGAGGATGAATCAAGTGGTCCGAGGAGACCTCTAACGGAAGCCAAGAATCCTCTCTTGATTCCCGGAAAGCCCGGTCTTACTGCTCCATCTATTGCTGTACCTGATAATCTGGATATTCTTGACACTCTTCTTGACATTCAACAGGCGTCTGGTAATGTTGTTGATCCTTTGGTGGTGCGCGGGGCGGTCACGGTGGATTCAGTGAATAGTGGCGTTCCCACGACCTCTTCTATGGACGTGGACCCCGATTCTTTTGCAATGCGCTGCAATATACCAGACATATTGACGAAATCCACTAGCGACCTAGACGCAGACTTCGGGCCCAGATGCAATGTTCCTCCATCTGCTTACACTTTACGGACCTGCAAAGGCTTTTGGTGGAACCAAGAGGACCTTCGCACAGGTTTTAACTGGTCGGATGGATTCTACTATGGATAATAGCCACTCTCAGGGTGATCTGGATAAATCTAAACCAGTTCATCAAGGTGAGTTTTTTGTTGTGGAGGTTGATGAGCAAGCTTACCAACAAAGTGTGATGGAATTCAATAATGCCCTTATAGGCCGGATGTTAACTCAAGCTGGAAAGCCAATGTTTTCTCGTGTAGAATTGACGAATGCCTTAAAAGGGGTTTGGAATCTTGCTGCGGGATTGAAGTTGATACCTTTGGGTATGGGATACTTTACGGTTTTATTCGATTCAGAATTGGATAAGAATAGGGTGAACAAACGGAGGAGTTGACATGTTAGTTCGGGCAGTTTCTGTCTTCAAAACTGGGTGCCGGACTTTAATCCGAAGAAAATTCAGACGACTTCGGCGCAGGTTTGGGTGAGATTCCTGGAGCTTCCAATTGAGTATTGGCATCCTACAATATTGGAGTCCTTTGCAGCAGTAGTTGGGAATTTGATTAGAGTGGATAAAAACACGGAGGATTGTACTATGGGTCATTATGCACCAATGCTTATTGAGGTGGACCTGCGGAACAACTCTCGGCAGAAAATTATGTATAGACGGGCGAATCAATTTGCATTTACCATGCTGCAATATGAGAATTTGCAGGATTTTTGCAGAGAATGTAACATGGTTGGACACCCTACTTTGCGATGTTCTAAGTCTGGCAAGGTAAATAAATCCCATGAGACCAGGGGTCGGAGCCGTAGTAGACAACGTAGGAAGAATTCTTCTATTCTTCAACAGGAGGATGCTAAGTTGGGGACTACGGAGAACCCTCATTCACAACATGAAAATGTTGGAGGAGCTAAGGTGGGGACTCCTATTTCTTCCGAGGTTGGCCTTGAAGCGGAGAATCTATACCTGGTCTTGGTCCCACCAGATAATGCTCCCCAAACTACTGAAGTTTTGGTTTCGAAGAAGGTCCCGCCGTCACGTGTACAATCTAAATTCCATTTCCTGGACATCTCTGTCCCGACGGGGGTCTCCATAAAAAGAGCCTTACGTAATGTGGAGTCATCCATCTGTCAATCTTCACCTCCACAGCCTGGGATATACAGAATGTTGGGTCTTCATCTGGTTCTGCTTCTGCCATTTTTGACAGGCCTGGTGTTCAGCACTCTATTGCTTCCTTGCGAGAGGGGGCTAACTATAGTTTTGTGGTGGATAATTTGGCACCAAGGTATAAAGAAATGACTTTGGTTGCACGAAGGAGTTGGGCAGACCAAATGGAGGAGGATGAATCTCAGTCACCGATGCACGGCTCAACTTTCTCCCCTTGATTTTGTCTCATGGAATATAGGTCTTGGTTTTGCCCAAACTAAGTATCTTGCAGCAGCTCTACTAGCTTTTTACTTTACTTTTCGTAGGGCTGGCAGAATGGAAATAGGGTGGATAATGTCTTAGCTACTGCATATTCCAGATAGTTGGTTAGACTCTTCACCGGATTCTATAAATAGGCCTTGTTTTCTGGGCTTTGTCTATTGGGAGTAAGGCTCGGATGGTTTGCACTCTTTTTTTCTGCGTCCGATTTGTCCACACGGGTGGTTTACGACAAGATTTTTAATGAGGCCCATCCAACCTTTGCAAACTTCTTCTCAACCCGGCATGTGGGTTCTCATTTTCTTTTTTCCTTTAATATTAATACCGTATTTCTCAAAAAATTTTAACTTTATTATGCAATTTTTTTTATCAATTTAAAAATAGTGGTAAAAAAATGTATTTTCTCTAGATTATTTCCTATTTTTATCATTTAACATTATTAGTTTGATTATCATTATTTATATTCACTTAACAAATATTGATTTAATTAATATTATTTATTTTCACTTTATAATTATTGTACTAGTTCAATTATACATTTGGTGCACACAATATTTTTGTTAGGGTTTTGCAATGACTTTTTAAAATATCATTTCTAGTCCCTCCACCCGTGTCATGTAAAATTAAGTTGATATCATTAGATGATGAGTAGGTTATACGAATAATTCATAATAAATTTATCATGAATCCGTTATAAAATATTAAATATTTGGTCAAAGATTTATCAGTAGTATTAAAATTTAAGATCAATAAAACTATAACATAATATTATTGACTCAAAATTTTGATTTAATGAGATTTTTTATACTTCTGATCAAATATTTGATACTTTAAAACTAGTTCATTATAAATTTTCATCATAAACAATTTTCATACCAAACTTTGCCTAGATAATATTATTGCATGGAAAAATTTAACCGTTCACTGATCATGAGTTACAATTTTTTTTTGAGTGACACTATACAAAAATCGCGATTTAGCGATCGATTGAGTGGTCAATTTTATAGTCGCCAAACAATTTTTGAGATCAATTAGCGACCGCCTTTAGAATGTGGTTGCTAAAACACGGATTGCTATTATTAGCGGCCATTTTTTTTTTTGCGGTCTTAAATTAGCGACCGTCATAGTGGTTTCAAAAGTTCGTGACCACCTTGGTCTGATCGTTTATCTATTTATCCGGAACTTGATCCGAATGGGTTCCATTTGTGACCGCCTTCGGTGGTCACTAAATTTAAAATTTTAATTAATTATTTAAAATAGAAGACCATAACAGTGGTTTCTAAATACTTAGCGACTGTCTTTGGCTGTCGTTAAATAATAATTAGCAATTGTCCTTAGCTGTCGCTAATTTTGTAAATAAAAACATTATAATTATATTCGATGTACATCTAAGCTCGCCTCTTAAACCGCAAGGCACAAAAAATACACACACATATAAGCTAATAATTGTAATTGAACTTAAAATTTCGAAAACCCATATAGAGATTGTTACAATGCAGAATCATGTTTGATATTCTAACTAAATCGATTAAAATAAAGACTAATTAAAGAACATAAATTAATAGAGGAGGGCTGTAAGCTTTCCTTTCATTAATTTAACTTTAACGTTGTAATGGTGGACATTACAATTAATAGTATATACATAGAGATTTTACAATAAATTAATTTCTCATAAAAATAAGACTGTAAATAGAAATATGTACTACTGTCGACGCAATATTTTATATATATATATATATATATATATATATAAATTTTTTTTAGTGCATACTCAATGTACGAAAAGAAAGAGGGATGTCTTCAAAAAATTCATATGAATCAACGAGTTTCGAGCTCAATATTAAGTGTCATTGTGGTTTCGTTGCACGGTTTGTACATCATATATGTTCAAAAATGAATCCGGACAGAAGATTCTATGAATGTAAGTATTGGACAGTATTTGTGAGAGAATTTACGGTTAATTCTGTGTTTTATCCATCAAGACCTAATTCCCTCTAAATACCCCCACGTCAGTATTTCGCTTAAAAAAAAAAAGAAAAATTGATCTACGTGTATATTATCGGTTGTGTGACTGGTTATAGGTGGTTGGAGGACGAAAACCATATGCATCACCAGTATTTGTTGATCATGCATGCCAAAACATTATTATAAAAAGACCAGAAAATTAATCAATTATAAGATCCATATCTATCAAGCCAATATTAGAAAGTAATTCAACGGAAAACAAACTTGCTCAACAGAACACCAAGATTCAATCTAATTAATTCCATGTACATATATACCAAGGCTCGCCAACTGTTGAGACCGCTTGCTATTGTTATAATATATTGAAATATATTATTATAATATATGGATATAATATATAGATTATAGTCCAGTGGGCTTTAGGCCCACAAGACTTAGATGCTAGGGTTAGGTATTCTTTATATCTCCTGGCTTGGTCGCCCCCAGACGTAGTCACTCTGTGACGAACTGGGTCATCAAACTCCGTGTCATTTACTTTTATGCTTGCGCTTTTCTCTCGATTACAACACATTATCAGCACGAGTCTCTACGAGCAATAAGGATTTACGAGAGGATTGCTCCAGCTGTTTTCAGGATCAAAATTCAGAATTAATTTTATAAATTGCTGAAACCGTAAGTTTTCATTTTATAATTAATCTGATAAATCATTATAATCCATGCCTACAGATCACACGTGAGAATTTATGAATATGCTGTAGATACATGATCTACCCAAATTCTTCTTCGTATATAGTGCCTGCAATAAATAATCTGTTTGTACATATGCTATTAATTATATGATTTTTGCATTCACTGTATATATGCATCCATGTTCATGATCCTGATTTTAATCTGGAATTTTTTTTATTAAAATTCATGTTTATATTTTCTGGAAAACTGGATCCATATATTATCTGCTTCTGCTTATGTCCATATGATTTTAGTATACATTTATATATCAATCTCATATGATTTTTCTGCAAATATGTATACATGTTTATATGATTCTATCATTGCTGTTTCCTTGTTCTGAATAACAAAATCTGAAACAAAATCGATCGTCTTCGATCGGGCAAAATCGATAACCCCCCCTGTTTTCAATTTTTTCAAAAACCAGATTTCGTATTGCCCTGAAATCAAAAGCCCAGAATTCTTAATAACATCAGAAACCATTTTCGAAAACCCAGTTTTTCTTTTTCCAAAAATTTGGAACCAATTCACAATCAATTCCAATCGAAATCCTAAAATTGGAAATACGCGAAATTGAACCTACCCGTGACGAACCGTGGCGTCCCCTGAAGTGGACCCACGACGCGATAGCCGTGCGACTGCGAACGGCGATGCGACGGAACCTCCGCCTTTGAGCGTGACGGCACCTCCGGGTATGCGCGACGGCGTCAGACGACGCCCCTAAACCGTCACGATGGCTGCGTGTGAGCGACGGCGGAGAGCCCCTGCGCGCGACGGCGGAGAGCCCCTGCGCGCGACGGCGGCGGGCCCCTGCCTGTGCGATGGCCCCTGTGACACCACGCTACTGTTTCCGCGACGGCCCCTGAAGCGGCTACGCGACGACGGCGATACACGGCCCTTGCGCTGCGACGGTACGGCGCCTGAGATGCGTCGCCCACTGCTCGCGGCGGCATCCCTGTTCCGCGCGACGGTAAGGGCTACGCGGCGGTCGCGTCAACGTCGGCGAACAGCACATCCTCGCGACGGCGGTACGGTGCCTCTGTGCGACGGTGCAACACGCCCGTGGTGGCGGCTGCGCGCCCACGGCGGCGCCCTGATGCGACAACGCCGGCCGCGCGACCAGCGACGGCGATTCTTCCGCCATTAACGACCCCGATTTTTTCGCGCACCTTTTCTCACCTGTTGCCCAAAATCGCGGCCACAATCTGAACTGAAATCCCTAATCTGAAAATTGAAAATTGATTAGGGCACTGGGCCATTTTTGTTGGGCCCTTACAATTGTTTTGGGCCACTTTGTGATATGGGCCTTTATTGGGCTTGGGCTGAATTTGTTTTGGGCATTTGCTGGCTGACGATAACCTTTAATAATAAATTTTTTTTTACTTGCTCTTGGGCCTGTTCCTTCCAATAACATATAGGCCTGTTGGCCTTTACTACTAATAAATCGATACTAGGCCAATTTTTTGATTGGGCATTTTATTTTAGTCGATCCTAATTAATTTGGATCCTAACAATTATTTTTGGGCCCGATGTCCCATTAATAAAATTCATAATGGTATTATGAAGCTCAAATCATCAAATTCTTTTTAAGGTCTTATCCAATAATTATTTTTGGGTTCAAGTCCTATTAATAAATGTCTCATAAAGTCATACACCCAATCCTTTATTAAATACCCCCTATAATTAATTTTTATCTTAGCAAATTTTTATGATTGAGCCTTAATTATTAAATGCTACAAACAAATAATTTTTAATAAATTTCTATTTATTAATTTTTGTAGCAAAAACATGTCAAATATCACTAAATGTGAATTCGATTAATTGGCACTTGATTGCCATAACTATTTGACATGGGCTCTCAACGTTGAAATCCACTTTGTCTCTAAAGACTTTACCGACACAACTAGACAATCATCTAAATCCACAACTGCCCAAAAGGCACAAGCTCTAATCTTCTTAAGACATCATCTTCACAAAGATCTTAAGAACGAATACCTCACTGAAAAAGATCCATCGACGTTGTGGAAATCCCTCCAAGATCGATTCCAACAACAAAACGATGTGATCCTCCCCGAAATCAGACATGAATGGATAACACTTCGTTTCCAAAACTTCAAGTCTGTAACGGAGTACAACTCCGCCCTACATCGCATAGTTTCTCAGCTTAAGTTGTGTAAAGAAACAATAACTGATGACCAGTTATTTAAAAAAATATATATTTCCACTTTCCACGCTAGTAATCTTGTACTTCAGCTGCAGTACAGGGCCAAAGAGTATCAATCACACTCCTGAGCTCATTTCTGCACTTTTAGTTGCAGAAAAGCACAACCAATTGTTGATGAAAAATCACAATACTAGACTGGTTGGCTGACAAGCTGTGCCTGAAGCACATGCTACTCGGAGGAACTCTAGAGGCCGTAAACGTGGAAAAGGAAATGAGCCGAATGGGGGACGCGGATCGACCCGAAGTCGAGGCTGTGGTAGGGGAAGAGGTAGAGGTCGCAACAATGCACAATCTAGTGCAACTGATAATAATGCACTTCAAGATAAACCATCGAGCTCACGTGCACAGAACAAACAAGTCTGTCACAAGTGTGGATGCGACGACCATTGGTCTCGCTTGTGTCATACACCAAAACATTTTGGTGGAGGCGTATCAACGTATGCTAAAAGACAAAAATGGGAAGGCTCATCACGGTGAAACACACCACACCGACCTGCCCAAAGCAGGCTTTGTCATAGACAAAGGATGACCTCTTGGGTGAACATATGACTATTGACTACAAAATTTAATACGTTTTTGATAAAGTAGGACCTAAGTGATCCCTTGTGCGGCTGATCAATCAGCGTCTGTAATCTTGGCTCTCCTTAGCATTCCTCATATCTAAACGTATCCAAACATACACTTAAGTGCTTATGGAGATTAATGTGTTGTGCTTAGTAGATAGTGTTACTACACATACTATCTTAAAAGATAGACAATTTTTCCAAACATTAACTGAAATGAAAGGAAGTGTCACTACTATTTCCAATGACGACATACAAATCGTTGGCTCCGGAAGAGCCTCGATCATTCTACCTATGGGTACCGAGCTGATAATCAAAAATGCTTTATTGTATCCACAATCAAAGCGTACCCTCCTCAGTTTCAAAGACATTCGACAGAATGGCTATCACATTGAAACAAATACTGAGGATAATAGTGAATATCTGTTGATGACTCACTATTTAAATTGTCGTAAACACATCATCGAAAAACTTCCATCTTTCTCGTCTGGCTTGTATTACACATACATCAGACCCTCAAATCTCCATATAGCTCTTAATCTAAAATTTAATGATCCAAATTCTTTCAAATTATGGCATGAGCGGTTAGAACATCTAGAACAATCCATGATGCGTCGGATTCTATGTAATTCATCTGGCCATAACATAACACACAACAGAATCCCTTCTGCTAATGAATACATATGTGATGCTTGCACAATGGGTAAACTCATAATTCGTCCTTCTAGTAGTAAAGTAAGAACTGAATCTCCTAAATTCCTTGAAAGGATTCAAGGAGATATTTGTGGACCAATACACCCAGCATCTGGACCATTTCAGTACTTTATGGTCCTAATAGATGCATCCACTCGGTAGACTTATGTCACCATGCTATCCACTCGCAATACTGCTTTTGCAAAGCTTATTGCTCAGATTATCCTGTTGATATCACAATTCCCAGATCATCCAATCAAATCCATACGCATGGACAATGCCGGTGAATTCACCTATAAGGCATTTGATGATTGTTGCTTGGCATTGGGAATCAAAGTGGAGCATTCGGTCCCTCATGTTCATACTCAAAATGGTCTAGCTGAATCATTAATTAGACGTCTTAAATTAATCGCTAGATCACTACTACAAAAAACGAACTTACCTGTTTCATGTTGGGGGCATGCAATCTTATATGCATCATCACTAATCCAATTCCGACCAACTGCATATCATGAATATTCCCCTATTCAACTCGTGCGTGGAAATGAACCTAACATTTCCCATCTGCGAACATTCGATTGTGCAGTGTATGTTCCAATACCACCACCTAAGCGAACATCTATGGGCCCACAAAGGAAACTCGGTATTTACATCAATTTTGTATCTCTCACAATACTTAAATACCTCGAGCCTTTAACTGGGGATCAGTTTACAGCCCGTTTCGCTGACTGCACATTCGACGAAGATCTATTTCCGGCCTTAGGGGGAGAGAAAAATACCACAATTAATAAATGCCGTGAAATTACTTGGAACACAAAAGATCTTCAATTCTTAGACCCACGCACAAATCAAACTTGAACCAGAAGTTCAAAAGAAAATAAACTTGCAATAATCAGCAAGTAATCTGTCAGATGCATTATCAAATGCATTACTGATTATAAATGAAGTGACTGTGAATAGTTAAGGATGCCCCTATACGCCAGAAGCGTAATGAACCTCCTTACACAAAACCATGGTATATTAATGCTAATAATATATTCAGTCACTCATGAAATCTCCTGAAGAGATTCGTCCTGAAGACGAGAAATCCTAGTAAAAAGCACGTGCACATAGCAATCAAAATACTAGGATTGCGGAACACCCAGATCAATGGGAAATGATCAAGATCTGGTTTACATGAATCTTAAATAAACACAGGAGACAAACATATTACTGTTGTCGACAACATATTCGTACCATAGTTGCTCTTTCTAAAATCTGGTACCAGTATCTAAATTTGATTAGATGCAATAGAAAGAAGCAAATATGGAAGAGCTAGACTCGCAAAATAAACTGTTTTGTTCTATCGTACATACCCCCTAAATATTTTATCCCTGAAGGATATAAATGGGTATTAATACGAAACAAAATGAAGTTGAGAGATACAAAGCGAGATTAACAGCTTAAGGGTTTTTCGCAGTGACCCATTATTGAGTTTGATGTGATCAAACAAATACTCCTGTTGTTAATATTATAAAGTTCCGCCATATATCCCTGGCAGTTAAACGCAGTTAATGGACATAATTACCGCATATTTATACGGATCATTAGATTCTGACATCTATATGAAAATCCCTGATGGATTAACTATTCCCCAAATGAGGAATAACGAACATCGTAGTATGTTTAGCATTAAATTGCAGCGCTCGTTATATGGCTTAAAACAGTCAGGTCGTATGTGGTATAATCGACTAAGCGAATTCCTCCTGAAGAAGGAATACTTAAATAACGAGGCTTTTCCTTGTGTCTTTATTAAGAAATCCCTTAATGGTTTTTGCATCATCTCGGTGTATGTGGATGATCTAAACATTATCGGAACAAGAAAAGAGATTGAAGAAGCAAGTTCAATCTTAAAATCTAAATTTGAAATGAAAACTTTGGGTAAAACCAAGTTCTGTCTCGGTCTGCAGATCGAGCATTTCCCTGAAGGAATACTGACACACCAATCAGTTTACCTAAAGAAAGTGTTGGAGAGATTCCACATGGATAAATCTCATCCCTTAAGCACTCCAATGGCTGTCCGTTCCCTTGATTTGGAAAAGGACCCATTCAGACCTAAGGAAGATACCGAAGAGCTATTGGGACCTGAAGTTCCATATCTAAGTGCAATTGGTGCACTGCTCTATCTTGCAAACTGCACTAGGCCCGATATTGCCTTTGCAGTCAATCCACTTGCAAGGTTCAGTGCCTCCCCTACGAGGAGACATTGGAATGTTGTGAAACATATCTTACGATATCTTCAAGGTTCTCAAGATCTTGGTCTTTTCTATCAAAGAAACCAAGACAACACGCTTATAGGTTATGCTGATGCTGGTTATCTATCTGATCCCCATAATGCGAAATCGCAAACAGGTTATGTTTTCCTCTGTGGTGGAACAACCATTTCATGGAGATCTGTCAAACAAACTTTGGTGACCACATCGTTAAACCACTCAGAGATCATAGCTCTGTACGAAACTGCACGAGAATGTGTGTGGTTAAAGTCCCTTGTAAAACACATTCACGATTCATGTGGTATCCCTTCTGTTGACTTAAGCCCATCAATTATCTATGAAGATAATGCTGCATGTATTGCACAAATGAGTAACGGCTATGTCAAAGGGAACTTGACGAAGCATATATCCCCAAAATTCTTTTATCCTCACGAACTCCAGAAGAGTGGTGAGATCACGATAAAACAAGTACGCTCAAGTGACAATCTAGCTGATTTGCTCACTAAATCCCTTCCTACTTCGACTTTTGAAAAATACGTACATGGAATCGGGATGCGTTGACTTGAAAGGTTGTTATCTTCAGGGGGAGTAACAAATGTTAAACAATCCTGATGATTGTATCCTTTAATTAACACTCCAATAAGTAACACTTGCATTCTTCCTTGTCATATTATGTCCAAGGGGGAGTGTTATAATATATTGAAATATATTATTATAATATATGGACATAATATATAGATTATAGTCCAGTGGGCTTTAGGCCCACAAGACTTAGATGCTAGGGTTAGGTATTCTTTATATATTGTATCTTCCCTTTGTATTCTATACATACTTTCACATTGATTGTAAACGGCAGTACATGTTATTATATCTCCTGGCTTGGTCGCCCCCAGACGTAGTCACTCTGTGACGAACTGGATCATCAAACTCCGTGTCATTTACTTTTATGCTTGCGCTTTTCTCTCGATTACAACAGCTATGACCGCGGCTATAATCTGAGACCGTCAGCGAAAGCAAAACGGTTGCTAAAATGTGACTTTTGTGTACCGTAAGAACACCAAGTAATTAACATATATATCACCAGTATTTCTTGATATGCCATGCATTCAAAAACATTATTAATTAATTCCACATAAAATCACCACATATCAATATATATAAGATCCATATCTATCAACCCAATATATATAATGTCAACCTAAAGCCGAAAAATATAATATTAGTGGATGAAAACAAAAGGGACAAACTCTTTTTTAGCCTTTTTTAAGATACAAACTCTTTTCCATAAATTTATAAAAAAAATTTTTTGGCCTTTTTTAAAAATAAGTGGCCAACGTACCCTTAATTCTCTCTTTTTTTAAATTTCTCTTTTCACCTCTAATCTTTTTCCTATTTCGTTTCTTACACCAAATTAAAGTAAGTGAGTAATATATCTTTAATTATAGTTTTTTTTTTTTTTTGACGGAGTTGGGTCGAATTGATTTTTTACGTTCCTTTAATCTAGAAAAATTTAAAAATAACATGATTGCGAATAATATTATTTTTATTAATTTTTAAGGATTAAATAGGTAATTTTGAAAGGTCGGAAACTTGTCGGAGTCTGAACAATTTTTTTTAGAAATAACATATTTAGTAGTTTTTTTTGTGACGGAGTTTAATCGGAACTACTTCTTAGATTATTTTTACCTAAAAAATACTATGCATATGTAAAAATTTGATTGACGTTATTTTTTTTAATTTTTACTAGTAACTAGTATTTTGAAAAATCGGATATTTATCTAAATTTATTAAAAATATCACTTGCAATAGTATTTTTTTGACGGAGTTGGGTCGGAATAATTTTTCACGTTCTTTTAATTTAGAAAAAATTTAAAAGATATATGTTTACGACTAATATTATATTTATTAATTTCTAAGGATTAAATAAGTAATCTTGAAAGGTCGGAAACTGGTCGGAGTCCGATCAATTTTTTTAGAAATAACATATTTAGTAATTTTTTTGTGACGGAGTTTGATCGGAACTATTTCTTAGATTATTTTTACTTAAAAAATACTATGAATATTTAAAATTTTGATTGGCGCTATCTTTTTAATTTTTACTGGGAGCAATTCGTCTCGGAGACGAAAGAGACAACAAGGGTAAAAGGTGAAGCCAGTATATAACAACTGCAAGGCCATAAATTCAAAAACAAGGGTTTTTTCGGACGCAAAGAGAAACGGAGAGGAACGGCATTGCAAGGGACAACGGTCGCCGGTAAGTTTCACTTTTCACATAAGCTAATTGACGAATGACACGGAGAAAAAAATGAGTGTGAGCATTGGCAAGTAGGATTTTTTTTTTGAATAATCAGCCGTTTTCTTTATGAAATCTGGGTGAACAGGTTTCCAGATTCACGGCGGCGAACAAGTTTCCAGGTTCCCGGAGAATAGGTTGTTGCGGGCGACGGTTAGCGGCGGAGATGGCGGTTTCGAATAGTGGGTTGACTAGGAACAGGAGATGTGGTTTTGATTTCGTTGACGGCATTGAGAGCTTTGAACGCGTTTTCCGGCGATTACAGGTATGATGGCCGATTTAGTGACTGCGGCGCATCGCATCGCGAAACTGAAGCCAGAAGAAGACCCACACTCTGTTCGCAGCCTACTGGACTCGTAACCGCCGGCGCCAATCGCACCACCAGCGACGCCGCAACCTGCTACTCGAACAACCGCCTCCACCGGAACCTGCAATTCTCGCCGGAACGAGCTCCAGTCGTCTCCTGTTCTCAACCGGTTTGCCCATTGCTGGAGTTTCCGTCGCCACATTCTGGTAAGGAAGAACGTGGGCCCAGTTCTTTAATTTAATGTTTGGGCCAATTCTATTTAATTTAGCCCAATATGAGAGAAGGATGATCTTGGCCCATTTGTTTATTGAGGAGAGTATATTATTCTAAGAGGTTTTGACGCAGAAAGGAGGACACGCCTTTAGGGCATTAAGCAGGAGGTTATCTCGCAATTAGGGGAATTAGGGCAGTAGTTTTAGATTAATTTTGATTTTCTTTCACGAATAATAGCGAATAAGAATTATTTTTCACAGCACTTCAAATTCGTGTTTTGGGACTTCTTGAGATTATTTTGATTAGTTTGGTTTGCTTACAATTTCAGTATTCAATTAGGCTTATGCATATTTTTGTTTCTATTGTTCATAGTATTATTTGTCACATGATTCCTGCAGTCTAAATTATTTCTGTTTACAAAAAAGCATATCATCATTCATTCACACTCATGGGTTAATTAGTTAGTTCTTGTTCCTTCATATTTAGTTGCTTTCATCTTTTGCTTTAAGTTAGTCATTAAAGGAAGTAGGTTTAGGATTAGATACAATTGTATATCCATTTGTATACATAAATAGTGTTCTTACTCACGAGCACAACTCAAGAACAGCATGTTCATTGGTCTTCATTTTTTTTGTCTTACATGTCAAATGAACTAGGAGGTGTAACAGTGTTATATCATTGTGTAATATTAAATCTCAACGGCTTTATTACGCGTAGTTTCTAGTTGTGATTTCACATTCTGAAACTCCTCACAATTGATGAAAATATTTTTCTGAAATCAGATGCAGTTGGGCTCCAAGGTCTACTAAGGAACTCCAAAGCATGGTTAGGGCTCTTTGTGATCTCCATTTGATTGTAAGAACATGCATCCTTATCTTTGCCACCAAGCACCTTCGATTTCTGTTACATATTTCATGTTCAGAATTGCAAATATTAATATGTTGAACGATGATTATGATTTTTCCATCCTTTATAACTCACCGTAAATGACATGTTCTCTATTTTCATCTCTTGTTGTAGAGGCTCAATACAGCTAGTCCTCATTTTCGTCACCTAGAGACAGGATATGTTTTAGAATGCACATTTCATGGAATCTGAAAATTTGAAATAGAAGTATAGTATGATATATTTGGAAGTACATAAGAACATAGCACTTTTAAATTAATATATGTGCGAAATTAGTTCATTTATATTAATTCTCCCGATCTTCGTAATCTCCACAACATTATTTGTGATTTGATCTAGACATCACCTAAGAGGTGGTTACCAACATACTTGTCCATTATTATAAAAATATTTTGATGTTTAACTAGTGTGGATTTATTTGACTATCACCACAAAATAGCGTGCCTCCTGCAGGACTACAAATCACAAGTCTCGGGTTCCTTCATCAACAAGTGCTCAAGCATGAAGCATACGTGGCTGGTGATATAAGGACTTCAGTTCAAAAGTCATTTTTCAGGTCATTTACACGCCTATGAATTTTGTATTTATTTCTTCCCCTTCTCATCTTTGAATATTATTATTATGGTTTCGTGGGTTCTATTTGTGTAAAGGTTTAAAATGTTTAATTTAAAAAGTCCACGTTGATGGGGCTAAAGTGCTTCACAAGCACTGAAGTGGTTAAGATGAGGACTTCCCTCATGATAGTGTACAGTTTCAGATAAGTAGAGCTCTGTACAAGTTTTTTAAGCAAGATACTTACTTAAAAGTAATCATAGTCACTAAGTATACGAGCAAGTCTAGTGTGTTTATGTGTTGTCTCCATTTGGCAAATTCTATTTACTTAGAATATTTCTATGCCTTGAACTTTGTGTTTATTAGTTTCACTTAAACTTTGTCGGTACTTAATGCAGGATGGATGAGATGATGCGTGGACAGAGAGGCTGGAGGGAGCTGGCTGTTCTGGGTGACAAAATGAACAAGTTCTCTGGCATGATTGAGGGCCTGATATGGTCTCCTAGAAGTGGTGACAAAAGTGACCAAGTTGATGATTGGGCTTTTGAAGAGGTGATTTTATGAGGACAAGCACCTAAGCTAAATATCTTCTTAAATAACAATAGAGATATTTTCTTTACACATTCATTTGCTTCTTTACATTTGATATAAACTTTGGTCAAGTGGTATCAGGGCATTTGGGATACCATCTCAACCATTAGATTGGTGTCATGTCTTACACCATAAATCTTTTATGAATTTGCAACATGATGACATCATAAATTATCATTTGTTTTTCATTGTTTTTGTGTTTGCTCCCGATACTTCAACTAGAGGAGCAGCCCATTGGTTCCGGGCTTAGACAGTAATTTAGACTTTGATAATGCGGTGTGGAGTCACTTAGAAATGTATTCGACCGGAGCTGCAAGTGCCGCCGGAGATATTCTACAACGATGAGGAAACAAGTAAATATACATCCTCCTCTCGCATCATCGATATCCAGGTACATATATGTTTTTCACCTTTAAACAAACATTCTTTTTTTTCTCTTTCCTGGATTTCAGCTCAAATCCTGCCACATTTATTCTGTTGAAAGGCTAAACTTTCTGAGAGGGCATTGGAGCTTCTCGCTTTGCCTGATGATGACGTTCCAAGATTACTCCTTGATATTGGTAATCCACATTTTCCCGTCCTGTGTGTGGGTGTGGGCTGGCCTCAATGAAGTTGTTGGAATTTCCTCTACATTGTAAATTGCGTTTTCTCTTATTCGGTGATAATTCTTGGAAATAGATTCATGTGCAATTCCGTGGGGTTTCAGTATGTTATACTATAGCAAAAAATATGGAATGATTTAATATACCATAGGCGTGTTATTATACTATACTTAGTATAGTATAATATACTATGGTTTTAAAATATGACAGAAACATGAAATGGTTTAATATACCATAGGCGTGTTATTATACTATACTTAGTATAGTATAATATACTATGGTTTTAAAGTATGACATTACTGAATGAAAATATTTAAAATATGCTTCTCAAAATACATTTCTAAAAGCATAAAATCCTCACACACAAAAAAAAAATGCTGAATTTTTTTGTGGAATGGAGAGAGTATATTTTGCAAGTTTGACTGAAGTTATTAGCAATTGTGATGCATCATGCAAGAGAATTGCTACCAGAGTCGCTGCGATCTTTTGTGAGGCCTTTAACAGCAAGCAAACAACTACCAGTGTCTTTGCCTGTACTGTAGACGTGGAAGAACAAGCACGAGAGTTAGGTTTTCTTGCCCTTACATTTCATTCATACTTGGTATTGTTTTGTACATTCTTGGATGAGTTAGTATAACTCGCACGAGCAAAAGAATGCAATTATATATTGATGAAATTTCGACCTTTACTTTCCCTCCTATGGATGACTCACTACTGTAATTCAATGAATTTCAAGTATTGATTGCACTGTGTTTGAACGTACATACACCGACTTGTGGCCTTAATTATTGAGAATATAAATGAAATTTGCATAAACATGATGGCCCCAAGAGTGAAGAAATGCACAGCTGAAGTAGTTCTAATTCCTGAATCTTGGTTTGAAATTCTGAAACAGGGGATGCATTTAAGAATTGTGTAACATGAGAAATAAATCATCATTAGTATTTTTATCACACAAGTAGTTGAATTCTAATCACATGACCTATATAGAGATCGTATTATAAAGATTGAAGAAATTGATTGAATTTTTTTTAATTTAAGCGAGGAAAATCCAGGAAATTGAAATACAATATAACACAGCACAACCAATGGGATCAATTTAAAATCCAGGCACAGTATATGGGGTCAATGTGACAATTCTTAATTTAACAACCAAAAACTATACTGAACAAAAATAATTTATGAATAAATATGGATGAAACACCACCACCACCATATGTAATTCTACACTAGTAATGTTACTACTTCCTCCTCTATCAATCTTTGTCCATTACTAACAACTTGGAATTAAAGGGATTGGATATATCTTCAAGGTTGCTGCTGAGCATCCAAGTACCCTGCATCAACAAGCACTTTCGACATCTTCATCCACCATTATTGGGAATTGAAATTTGGTTAAAGATTGAAGCTTTACTGATCGTTTATGGAGCTTTTGTGGTGCTCTTCTGTATAGATTTGAATGGTGGGAGAAGGGAAAAGAAATACATGCAAGGGTTATCTGAAACTAAGGATTTAAAGTAAACATGTAAATAATGCCTCTGCTCCTTTTATATTCAGTAACAATTGCTTAATGGGCCTGAGTGTTATTTTCTCTCCTTTTCAAATCAACATGGGCTGCACAAATTAAATAGAAATTTGGGCCCATTACCTTCTTCCTCTTTACTCATTTACGGGCCATGGTTACAGACGGTTTTCAGGCGGATTCCAGTGGCTTCGAAAGCGGCGCTGTGGCGAGCTTCTGGATGTACGGCGGAGGCGCGACGGAGCGCTGCAATTGGCGAGAGTGGTGGTGAGTGAAATCGGCGACTGTGTGTGTGGAATCCGCCATGGATGCGAAGCTGCTGCTTCACCGACATCACTTTTTTCGCTGATAGAACGATTCTTCTGTTGAGCTGTATGTTTGGAATTTGAATTTTTGAAATGGATCATTTATTGTTATCTGCATCTCACCGCTGAGATGGTATTACCTGGAGGATAATTGGAATCGCCTAGTACCATCCGGCTAAACACCTAGAAGGGGTAGACACCTTTTTGTTATTTAATTATCCTAATTATGTGATAATTAAGCGTGTTTAGTAAATCTAAAAGCAATTAAGTAAATGTATTAGACTGGGATGTGGGTGGTTATTTTGAGTAGACTAAATCGTGGGATACCCAGTTGGAAAAGACCACATTGTGTTTTTCCCTATTTTCAATAGATACATATCTTGTTTTTAATCTATTCGTGGCACTACAACATAATGGACATTATGTAACATCAAAAAAATATTGCTTAATACATATAAAGTGTTATTTATTATAAATAGGTAACACTTTTATGGAGTAGCACTTGCCCGTGTAACTTAAAGTCTAATGTAACACTTTTATGAAAAATATTAATGATAAATATTATTTCTTAATGAACCAAATTATTTTCTACCTAAATTTCATTCAAAAAATCTATTAATGATATAATTATATCTAAAAATATATAAATTATATATACTTTATAGTTATATAATTAAAATATATATATTTATTATGCAATAAATTATTTTAAATTATAGATAAATTTTATGTACATGATTTTTTGCATATATATATATATATATTAATTATTTATTAAGATATTTACTGAAGAATATAATAAATTATTATACACTAGTGCATGTTTATATATGATTAATATATTTATTTTATAATTACCAATTGAGTAGATTTTATATAAGTAGATATATATATAAATATTTAAATAATAATATCAAGTGTAACAAAAATATATATGTTACACATATAAAAGTATTATTTTTATAAATATTACACATGATAAAGTGTTACGTATAATGTGTTACCTTTATAAAAGTATTACCCGAGAAATGTTACATATGTGAAAGTGTTACCTAGATATGTTACCTTTGTAAAAATGTTACCTGAAAAGTGTTACTAATTTAAAAGTGTTGCATTTAAGCGTTACAGATGTATAAAGTGTTACATGAAGTGTTACATAATATATAAATTAGAAATATATTACCAAAATGTGTTACATAAACTAAAAGTGTTACAATAAAGTGTTACATAAAGTCATTTATGTTGTAGTGTGGAGTGCAGGAATCTTGAAGATTATAATTTATAATCAAATTTATTTTCTTTATTTTAGAAATTAACAAATTCATATTTTTATGGATTTATTCTACAAATCAATAAAATTTTATATATTACAATATCTCCAATAAATTGCATACTAACTAACTTAGATCATGTGCGCCTCTTCTATTCCTTTTTTTTTTTTTCCTATTTGCTGCACAAACTCACAAACTATATATTAATAATCAAGTAACATTATTTTATCAAAGAACACGTGCATTGAGTAACTCACAAAGCCCTCTCTCTTCTCAGACAACCGATAGACGCCGACGTCGTCTCTTCACTAGTACTAGCGTCTCAGCCCATTCGTCAGCCGGTCGGTGAGCCGCCGCGCGTGTAACGCCGCACTGTGCAGACGCCTTTTCAAGATTACTTATTTAATCCTTAAAAATTAATAAATATAATATAAGTTTTAAACATATATGTTTTAAATTTTTTCTAGATTAAAGGAACTTAAAAATTCTTCCGACCCCACTCCGTCCAAAAAAATACTATTGCAAGTGATATTTTTAATAAATTTAGATAAATATCCGACTTTTCAAAATACTAGTTACTTGTAAAAATTAAAAAAATAATGTCAATCAATTTTTTTACATATGCATAGTATTTTTTTTAGGTAAAAATAACCTAAGAAGTAGTTCCTATTAAACTCCGTCACAAAAAAAAACTACAAAATATGTTATTTCTTAAAAAATTGATCGGACTCCGACCAGTTTCCGACCTTTGAAAGATTACTTATTAAATCCTTAATAATTAATAAAGATAATATTATTCGTAATCATGTTATTTTAAAATTTTTCTAGGTTAACGGAACGTAAAAAGACAATCGGACCCAACTCCGTCAAAAAAATACTATAATTAAAGGTATATTAGTCACTTATTTTAATTTGGTGTAAGAAATGAAATAGGAAAAGATTACGGGTGAAAAGAAAAATTAATTTAAAAAAAAGAATTAAGGGTATATTGGTCATTTATTTTAAAAAAAACCAAAAAAGAGTTTTTATAAATTTATGGAAAAAAAAGAGTTTGTACCATAAAAAAACTAAAGTTTATAGTTTTCTAAAAACAAAAAATATTATCTACTGAATCAATATTCAATAAACATGTTGTACAAAACGACCAACACTATATAATATATACAAACAAAGTTTAATGGTGCAACTTATGTATAAAAAAATTTCATAACAAATACTCCCTCCGTCCATGAAAATTAGTTTACCTTTTTTACACGTGGTTTAATGCAATATGTCGAAGGATATTACGAGAGTAAGTCTCCTGTGCACCAGTTACACGGTGCATCTCTAGTTCATTTTTAAAAAGTTACACAGTTTATAACTGAAAAGTTGCACAAATTATTACTGAAAAGTTACACTGTGAAAGATACACATTTCAGTAGTATTTTGTGTAACTTTTAAAAAATGAACTTGAGATGCACCGTGTAACTGGTGCATACAATACTAATCCTTTTTGCACATGATTTAATGCAATATGTCGAAGGATATTATGAGGTATTGTGAGGTCCGTTTACAAATTTATAAATTGTATATGAAAAGTATATTTTTGTATATTTTTCATATACAATTTTTAACTTTGTAAACGGATCTCATAATACCTCATAATATTCTTCGACATATTATATTTAAACCACGTGCAAAAAAGGTAGACTAATTTTCATGGACGGATGGAATATATCTTAAACTGGAGTATATCTTAAACTGTTTTACTCATTCGTCTATAACCTTGCTCATTATTTGTTTATATTAATGGTATTGTAACATTTTCTATTAAAACGCAAAATGTGTAAGTACCGAATAATATTATTGTAATTCCATTTAATCTCTCTTTTTGTTTTATATTATATGTCATTCGTTTAAAACATGTATGTATATAGGATATTATCAAACTGAACTAACTAATTCAATTTCATATTTCACTTCTCTGATAACTCTACCGTATTGAAAGTTCTTTAGTCAATTTTATCGTCAAATTTGATCACGCATAGAAAAATACATAGGGAGCAATGGATATTATTAAAAAAGTAATCACTCAGAGGTTAGTGATTATTTTTTTATTTAATTTATTTTTATAATCTCATTCATGTAATATAAATAATACTAAACATATTTATTTTCATTTTTCACCCTCCTCACTCTTAATCTGACCCCTATATACGATTCCAAAAAATTAATTAAACAGTCATACATCAATTAAACCAAGAAATTCAACGGAAAAATATATACCTAAGGGAATTTAAACTCTCTATTACCAACATTAATTCCTAATCAAATTATACATTAGCTAATTTGGGGATCGGCTTAACCAGCACCAATCCAATTAGAAGAGAGACGTAAGCGCCGGTGCACGCATACTCCACGTCCTCGTCAGCCAGCACCGGCGCTGTCCAGTGTCTTATCGCTTCCGCCCTCGCAAAATTTAACGTCGGAAGCACAGTAGTCGCCAGCTCGTTCAGAGAGTACTTCACCGCCGCAAGATTACACAATTCATAGCAGGGCACGATATCCTCATCACTAATCCCAGCCTCCTTTCTCAGTATCCACAACTTTTGTAGCACTCCCACACCAATAAAAGCGTTGTTCGCATTGTCCACGAGGAAATGTCTTACGGGGTGTGGGAGGGACCCCGCCAAGAACATACGGTAGACTAGGCATTGCTGGCTGACGCTGAACTGGAGAGTGGCGACGCGTGGCCGCACCGCCTGGCCCACGCCGGCGGCTACGTAGAGTATCTCGATGTCGAGGCCCACAAATAGACGGCATCCTGGGCTATCGTACATATCCTTGATATCCTGGATCCACTGGCCGGCGACGCCCGCGGATGTAGTGATTGTCGTTAAGACGGTTCTGTTGTGGATGAGAACCCTCTGGAACTGCGTAGCGTTATCGTCTGCCATTGTTGACGTGATCATTATCAGTTGCGGTGAGTTAGTTAGAGAGAGATAGGGAGAATGGTTCCTTGAGGGGGGATTGAGAGAGAGAGAGAGAGAATGGAATGAAGAGGAGGGGCGAAATCATGAGTGAGGGTCAACAGGATCTTATTATGAATTATTAATAACAAATAGTTATACGCAGTGTACCTAGATTTTAAATTTAATTTTTGAAAATACACCACTGCATTATGTGAATTTTAGCATTTTAGTATTAATTAGTGAATTATTTTTTAAATTTAAGTTAAATTTATTCTTTAAATATTAGTGAATTATTTTGAGTATTACTAAATTATTTATTGAATATTACTTACACTCACCATATTGCGAAACCATCTTCAACTCGTCTAAAAAAAATTAAAACTAAGTATAATATTAATATACTTATATACATGGATCATATATGAAGCATTTACTATTTTTCATTTATTATAAAGGGTATGATTGGCATACTAGAATGTAATGCCGCCACCTCAGATGCACCTCCCGAACACCATTGTTTTCCTATCCCAAAAACATGTTCAGTTTATATGATCAATTGTTTTGTAATTTATAAGTGATACTAATTTAATTTAACTTTAACTTTGTAATGGTGGATATACTACAAAAGAAGAAAAGTAGTTTTTAGTCACAAAAATAAAGTGACGGGATTCAATACCCTCACTAAATGTGCATTTTTCCTTAATTTCAATGAGAGTTTAAATTCTCCCTGGTTAATAATCAATCTAACTTTTAAGAACCGTCACTAAAAACTAAAACTATTTCAAATATTTTTAAATAATAAATATAAAAAACAATTTTATAATGTTGGGAAAGTATTGAGAAAATTCGTGCAATTTTGCTCAAATTATTAGAGAACTATGCGAAACCCTTCACAATTGGGAAGAAATGGCAATGGCGCAGTAGAAGATTTCCGTTCCAGTTCAATTTTCCGGAAGATTGATATGTAGAGGAGCAATTAGATTGAGGCCGTAAGGAAGAGTTCTATCTGCATTGAAAAGAGTAGGCGCTAAGGTGGATTTTATGTAGAAAAGGGCAATTCGATCGAGACGCTACGAAGAAATTTTGCTTGAAAAGAGAGCAGTTCGATTGAGGCACATTTGTGATATGACGAACACATTTTTAGATTTATTTTTCGTTTATAAATTAAATACATATCAACTTAAATTACTATTTTAATTTACAAAATTTAACAAATTAATTTTTAAATTAAATAGTCAAAATTATATTTATTATACACTGTACAAGTCATTAAATCCACGAGTTGCCATATGAACTTAAATTACATGGCAGAAGTCTAAAGGCATAATTGCAATTTAAATCACGACTTTTTCTAAAATTGCATTTTAAGCTAAACTTTTGGATCTTGTTATAAAAATTAAAAAAAAATCAATTAATTATAAACACATTTTTCTATATACTATTAGTTAATTATCTGAAAATCTTGTGGGTTTGATACTAATTTTTCAATATAGTCAAAAAATCAACAAACGAAAAAAGTAAGAATAATTCTTATTAAAATTATGTTAAATAAAACAAGAATGTAAGGCTTTGAATAATTATTTATAATTTAAAATTCTAAAATAAAATTTTGGCACATAATATAATTTTTATTGTGAGTCATTGTCACACCCGCAGACGTCGCATAAACATCATTTAGAGGCATATATATATTTAATCTTTAATAAAAAAATTAGTTGAGGTTTTTTTTAATAAGATCCAAAAATTTAGCTTAATTAAATGTAATTTCAGAAAAGGTAGTGATTTAAATTGCAATTAAGATTTTAGATTTTTGTGATGCAACTTAAATTTTAATGGGTAAATGTCACGTAGGCGCCACGTAAATTTCGGGTAGAAGTAGATCTGCCCGTACGTCTTAATTAAATGCAAAAAAGTGTAAACTTAAGGTTTTTTTTAACAAGATTCAAAAGTTTAATTTAAAATACAATTTCAAAAACACTTGTAATTTAAATTGCAATTAAGCCTTAATTTATTGTAAAATCACTATGTATATACTACGAATTGTAATGTCCACCCTTACAAAGTTAAAGTTAAATTAATGAAAGGAAAGCTTACAACCCTCCTCTATTAATTTTTGTTCTTTATTTAGTCTTTATTTTATTTGAATTTGTTAGGATATTCTTGTTAGATATTTTGATAATATGATAAACCAATCAGCTTGTAATAGGACCGACTGAACCTGTTAGTTAGCTGATGAATAGTTAGGATAAGATAGGTTTTAGTAAGGGGAATCAACCTTGCTGCCTAGAAGATCCAAGGCTTTTATAGAGAAGAAGACCAGCTAAGGCTTTGAAGACTTAGCAGATTCCAGAAGACAGAAAACCTGAGCAGCTGACATTTGAAGAAGATAGAATAGAACATTAGAGGAGTCAGATCTGCTGATATCAGAAGATTAGCTGAGCACGTCGCAGACAAGACAAGGACTAAGATTCCAGACGAAGTCCAAAACATTAGCTGAGGTGCACCAGCAGTGCAGCACACCAGCTGAGGTCCAAGATATCAGCTGAGGTGCACCAGCAGACCAGCACATCAGTTGAGATTCAAGTATCAACAGACCGGTACACCAGCTGAGGAGACAGATCATCTGGAGTCTTGTGCTCTACCTAGATTCTACGTAATCATGCTAAGGGTTGACTTGCGACAACAAAAAGATTCTCAGAATAGAAGATCAATCAATCAAGGCGACAAACTTGATTGATTGGGCATCGCGAAGATTTCTGGAAATCATGAAGAAGATTCAATCAATCTCGATGATTGATTGAGTCCTAATTTATGGGATTTCAGATCTCTAGTCAATCTCAACGGCTAGTTGATTTGAACATATAAATAAGAGTGCCAGTGAAGATTTCAAGAAATCGATCTACACGCTTTTAAGCTTGCCGAAACTCTGTCAAAATCTTCACTCGTACTCAACACCATTTATTCATATCTATCCTTTGTAAGCTTTGTAGAAGCTGTTAGAAGTCGATTGCCATTAAAGTATTGACTGATTGTAAGAGAGTTTGACTCTCATAGTTTGTGAGTGAGTGAGAGAGAAGTTAGTGGAGAGCCCCACAAGTCCAGTTGGATTGTGGAGAGTGGAGTAGGACCTTTGCCCAAACCACTATAAATCTTTGTGTCTCATGTCCTTTATTTTCTGTTCTTATCTGTGCACAAAATCACTAAACAGGTTTTCATTAAAACGTTTCCGCACTCAAACACACTGCGCACTATTTTCAAACCAGACACTCTCTAAGTTGTCTGCTATTTTTAAAATTAGCTTAAAATTTGATAAAGGCTTTGAAACCCCTCAAGTCTATTCAACCCCCCCTTCTAGACTTGACTTAGGGTTTTCTTAGCCTAAAAACTGCCTTTGGGACCAACAAGTGGTATCAGAGCTGTGTGCCCAAAAGACCACAGCCTGAGAAAGCTTTGGGTGGTCACCTGGACAGATCCCTAAAAACAGTTTTAGAAAAACTTGTGTGCAATTTATCTAACCACTTGCAGATATGACTTCTTACAAGAAGAGTGGATCCAAGACAAGGAAGCTGCTTGAGTTTTCCATTGAAGATTATGACTACTGGAAGTTCAGAATGGAGAATCATCTTGGAGCCATTCTTGATAGGATGCTGGATGTTCTGGAGGAAGGACCTATAAAATTCTACTGGGAAGGAGTAAGTGATGGCAAGACTCCAGAAGCAGAGATCAGCAAAAGAAGGAAGCCAGAAAAGAAGAAGAGTGAACTAAATGATACTGAAAGAAAACTTTTCAATCTGGATCAAGTGGCAAGAACTGAAATAATTGAGACACTGTCAAAAGAGTACATTGAGAAGATCAAGACCTGCAAGACAGCTAAGGAGATGTGGGAGAAACTCTCCTTAATGTGTGAAGGAACTGATCTAATAAAGGAGAATAAGCTCCAAGCTGTTCTTCACATCTTTGACACTTTCAAGATGAAAGCTTATGAGTCAATTGATCAGCTTGCTATGAGATTGACAAACATCTTGAATAAGGCAAGTTCACTAGGAAAGGAATACTCGGAGAAAGAGATCAACGACAAAATCTTAAGATCTCTCACTCCCAGATGGAGAGTGAAGGTGACTGTCATCAAGGAGACCAAGAACTTATCTGAAATGAGCCATCATACACTTTTATCTCATCTAAAGGCACATGAGTTCGATATTCAAGAAGAAGATCAAGAAGATGAGACTCCAACTTCATCAGTTACAAAGAATGTTGCATTCTCTGCTGCAACAGATAGTCAAGAGAAGTCCTCTACTCTAGAGGACATGAGCTTAAAGGAGCAGCTTGCTTTGCTGACCAAGAAGTTTGACAAGATGTCAAACAAGTTTCTGAAGTACAGATCCCATTGGAAGAAGAACAAGAGTGATTCTTCCAGAATATACCAGAAGTCATCTGATTCCAGAAGAGCATCAGATGAGCAGGAGACCAGATACAAGCCAGTATCCCAATTCTGTGATAAAGGGTATTTAATAAGATTCTCTAAAAACTCTTGCCTCATTATTAATGATTTAAATGAGCAGGTGCTACTAACTGGCCTCAGAAGAGTTAATATGTATCTTGCAGACTTTGCAAGCTGTCCAGCTGACTCATGCTTGGTTGCTAAAAGCTCCTCTGAGACCAGCTTGCTCTGGCACAAGAGACTAGGTCATCTGAATTTTAAGACTCTCAACAAGGTTGCAAGGAAGGGTCTAGTCAGAGGTCTACCAAATGAGGTGTTTGCATCTGAGCAGAAGTGTGATGCCTGTAAGAAAGGGAAGCAGACAAAGGCCTCATTCAAGGATGTGCAGAGTACTTCAACAACAAAAGCACTCCAGCTGCTTCACATAGATTTGTTTGGACCAGTCTCACCTCTTAGCTTCAGTGGAAGGAAGTACACACTGGTGGATGTTGATGTTTATACAAGATTCACTTGGGTAGTGTTCTTGTTCAAGAAGAATGAGACCATGGTCAAGATGCTAGAGTTGTTCAAGAGGATCCAGAAGGAGCTTGACCTCAGCATAGTCAGAATCAGAAGTGATAAAGGTACTGAGTTTCTTAACTCTACTGTTTTTGACTATTGCAGGGAAAATGGTATTCAGCATGAGACATCAGCTGCCAGAACACCTCAGCAAAATGGATTAGCTGAGAGGAGGAATAGAACCCTCAAGGAGGCAGCAAGGACCATGTTAACTGAATATCAAACCCCTCAAAGATTTTGGGCAGAAGCCATCAACACTGCTTGCTACATCCAAAATTGGTGTTTGCTAGTCAAGAGGCATGGTAAGACTCCTTATGAGATGTACAAAGGTAAATCTCCTAACCTCTCCTTTGTCCATATTTTTGGATGTAAGTGTTTCATCCATGACAATGGAAAGACTAAGTTAAAGATTTTTTATGCTAAGGTTGCTGAAGGAATATTCTTAGGATATTCTGGAAGCAGTAAAGCTTATAGGGTCTTTAATAAGGTCTCTCTTTGTGTGGAGGAAACACCCCATGTTGTATTTGATGAATATATTCATGAGTACAGTAAAGAGAAGCTAGCAGATGAGGTGGATCAGCTGAATCTGTCAGACAAGTCAGATCTGATTAAGGTAGTGGTACCTAGGATTGAATCAGATTCAGATTCAGATGATGAGCCCAACTAAGCTGATAAGCCTTCATCAGCACCAGATGATGGCACAATGACTCCTGACACTAACCAAGGGGGAATGTCAGACAAGACCCAAGAGGAGCAGACCATGGCACCTCAGAGGGGTAAAAAGAAGCTGACTGATTTCCCAGCTGAGCCTTAGGAGACCCAAGTATAGGTGTTCAGACCAGAAGAAAGCTAAACTTGGGTGCTCAGTTTAGCTGTTATGTGTCTGATTGAACCCAAGAACATCTACGAAGCTCTTGAGGATCCAAACTGGATTATAGCTATGCAAGAGGAGCTAAACCAGTTTGCAAGATAAGAAGTTTGGACTCTAGTGGAGAGGCCCAAACATCAGAAGGTCATAGGCACTAAGTGGGTCTTCATGAACAAGAAGGATGAAAATGATGTTGTGGTGAGAAACAAGGCAAGGCTGGTAGCCCAGGGGTATTCAAAGTTAGAAGGAATTGACTATGATGAGATATTTGCTCCTCTGGCTAGACTAGAAGCCATCAGATTGTTTCTGACCTATGCTGTTTTCAAGGGGTTCAATGTATATTAGATGGATGTCAAATCACCATTTTTGAATCGAATCCTGGCAGAAGAAGTATATGTGGAACAACCACCAGGATTTGAAGTTGGAAACAAGGTCTATAGGTTGCAGAAGGCTTTATATGGACTAAAGCAAGCACCTAGGGCATGGTATGATACCCTATCATAGTTCCTACTGGATAGTGGATTCAGCAAAGGAAAGATAGACAAGACCTTGTTCAGAAAAGAAGATGGAGATGATATCCTTTTGGTGCAGCTCTATGTGGATGATATTATCTTTGGCTCCCCCAACAAGCAGATGTGTGATCAGTTCAGCAGACTGATGACAAGCAAATTCGAGATTTCCATGATGGGGGAGATGACCTATTTCCTTGGACTTCAGGTGAAGCAGATGCCCAATGGAACATTTATCAGCCAAACTAAATATGCCAAGAACTTGATAGAAAAGTTTGGAGTCAGTAGCAGCAGAGAAGCTAAGATTCCAATGATGTCAAACTTTAGCATGGATCCAGATGAGGCTGGTGAAAAGTGTATCAGACACAATGTAGAGGACTTATTGGATCTCTGCTATATCTCACTGCCAGCAGACCTGATATCAGCTTTGCAGTAGGACTATGTGCAAGATTTCAGGCAAACCCTAAGAAATCTCATCTGGAAGCAGCTAAGAAGATTGTGAAGTATTTGAAGGGTACTTCCAATCTGGGCCTCTGGTACCCAGCTGATGACAACTTTTAGCTGAGTGGGTATTCAGATTCTGACTATGGAGGGTGCAAGATTGATAGGAAGTCAACTTCAGGCACATGTCAGTTTCTTGGAAGTAAGCTGATATCTTGGTTCTCCAAGAAGCAGACCTCAATAGCTACTTCCACAACAGAGGCAGAGTACATGGCTGCTGGTAGCTGCTGTTCTCAGCTACTTTGGATCAGACAACAACTGAGAGACTACCATGTGATCACAGAAGAGATACCTATCTTTTGTGATAGCACAAGTGAAATTGCCATTACTCAGAATGCAGTTCTCCATACCAGATGTAAGAATGTGGATATAAGACATCATTTCCTGAGAGACCATGCTGAGAAGGGTGACATCAGGACGGAGAAGATTCACACAGAGAAGCAAAGAGCAGATGTTCTTACCAAACCTTTAGCAGAGGTAAGATTCAGAGAGTTAGTAGCTGAGTTACGTATGGTGGATGGAGGAGCAGTTCTTTGGAGAAGGCAGAGAAAGGTCTTCTGGGTAATCAGCTGGTGATCAGCTGAGGGGGAATCTGCTGAGGTAGTCAGCTGATCTTTACATCAGCTGATCTGGTATGTCTCTTTTATTCTTTCGTGTCTTTTCCTATCTTGTTGTTTTCTAACTTGATTCAGGTATAAGTCATGAGAGTCAGACAAGGCCACTTCACCTCAGCTGACCTATGTCAGCTGATATAGAGGACCTAGATGAGCAGAAAAGGTGTTACTAGAGGATTCTTATTATCAGCTGACCTAGCCACATCAGCTACTCGATAAGTTCACTCCTTTGTGCATTTAAAGTTATTTATTTGGAAAACAAAATCCTTTTCAAAAATCCGATAAATCCCAAATTTCTAAAATTTATTTTAGAAAAATTGGCAATCAAATCATTTTATTTTAAAAAAATTCGGGATTTATTACCTTTTCCAAAATTCGGTGTCAGTGGTAATTAATTTCTCACCGCCCAAATTACCTCACAAAAGTTTTTAATCATTAGCTTTTTTACAAAAAGATGGAATTTTTAGCGGCCAAAACCCTTTTTAAAACCTGACACCTACGCATCACCCCTAAAAATCTTAAAGGTCATTTAATCTGGACCATTGATTTATGTGATGCAACATTCCAATCCACGATCTAAATTGATTGATTTTATGTTATTAAAAAACTACTCATCTTCTCCGATTGGTATAAATACCCTTAAACCTTCTTCTAAAAACTTTTCCGCTCTGAAATTTTCTATCTTTCTATATTCTCTGCAAATTCTCTGTGTTTCTAATATCTTTGATAAAGCTATGGATGACAAAGCCTTGAAGAAGATGCTCAAGAACATGTATGCTGAAATGTGCGTGGATTATGATGCCACTCGGGATCCGGAGATCAGAGAGATGCTGAATCTTCTCCAACATCACAATGTGCGAACTTTCATCTCTATGACGCCACCGGACAACAAGACCCTGAACTACTATGCTTTCCAGTTTCTGCTCAAAGCCCAGTTTAGTGCTAACACCATTGGATCTCTTGTGGATGGTGAAACAGTCATTTTGTCCAAGGAGGTTGCTGCTCAGATCTTTGGTCCATCCTCTACCGGTGTTCTTCCCCACACTTACAAAGAATCTGAGCATCTGATTATGTTTCAAACGATGGCAAGGAGAAGCCAGCGAAACAAAACCTCAAACCTAAACAAGAATATGCTTAGGAGAAGATATCAGATTCTGATGGATGTAGTGACCAAGGTTATCCTCGCAGAGCAGGGGAGTTTGGATGCTTTGACCAAACTCCGCCTATGTGTAGCTCGCACTATCTTAGGTGGAGTTCAAGCAGACTGGGTTAGTCTGCTATGGTTTAGAATTGAGCAGGAATCCAGGAGGTGTGCAAGTGAGGTTGTGAACGGTCAGCAGTTTTACAGGCTGAAGTCCAAGTGCTCTATGGCTACCAAGATTTTTATAATCTTGCATCATCTGCTGCCAGATCATGAGTGGGAAGGAGAGTGGGTTGTGGACTACAATCATTCCAAGTTCATCAGGGGGAACAATCTTGATGTCTTGGGCCCTGCTGATTCAGATTCAGCTGATGCTACTACAGCAGGTGCTCCAGGTCCTTCTGCTGGTTCTAAGAGGAAGCAGAAGAGAAAGGCTTCTAAGCCTGCTGAAGGGGGTAAGAAGAGCAAGAAGTCCAAGAGGGACTCTACCCCAGTTCAAAGGAAGCTGTCCTTTGATGAAGAGGATGAAGATGATACTGCTCCCCTGAGCAGTCTAAAGAAGAAATCTACTGCAACTACATCATCAGCTGCAAAGCCTTCTCTGCTGGTGGATGAGCCCAATGATGAAGAAGAGGAACCAGCAGAGGAAGAATCAACAGAGGAAACCGGTTCAGAGGACAAGTCTGCCTCTGACTCTGATGAAGAAGAGAAGGATTCAGCAGAGGCATCGGTTGCTGAAATAGAAGTGGTTCAATCCTCTGAAGAGGCACCATTAGCAGACTCACCAATCGCAGCCCACCCTATCAGGCCAGCTCAACCTACTCCCTCATCTGATCCCCTTCACATATCCTCACACTCCCCTTCACCTCATGAATTCCCCATATATCACACCTCCACGCCTCCAGCTGACCCCTCACCTCCACAAATCCCAGCTGGCAATGAACCAGAGGAGGTAGCTGCCTCTGGTGAGCCATCAGCTGACCCCCACCCCTCTCAACCTCCAACCATCGACCTTGACACCACTAACTCCCCAACTGACCCTGCTCAACAAGCCAGACTTTCTCACCTCCGTTCAAAGGGGCCTCTTGAACGAGGAATGGTCATCACTGCCCTTGCCCATCTTTTCCTGTACATCCCAGAAATAGCCAACTACCCTGCTTACCAAGATCTCCTGGCTGATGGCCTCGCCTGGGTACAAGCAAGAGAAGGTCCAGTAACCTTCTTCATCGAGTTGCTGAAGGAAATGGGTGAAGCCACCTTCACCACTTGGGAAGAGATCCTGATGGATGCCTTGGAGGTTAAGGCTCCATCCCAATTGACCACTCCTGAGGGACTTCGCCAAGTGGCTCGGGCTCTGCTGCTCAAAGATGGAGTGGCTCTGGACTGCCCAGAAATGGTGGAATTTGAATTCATCCCACCAGCATAGAATTTCGCCATATCACAAGATTATCAGGTGACTTCTGATACGTTAAATAAGATAAAAGAATATTTTGATGATCATATCAGGGAAGTCAAGGCCACTCTGCTGGCGGCCAAGTTTGCTGCCCCCTCTGTGATAGAGAAGCATGTCCACCAAGTGCTGCTAGATCAGAGGAACAAGCTTCGGGAAAGCCTTGAGGACAGTTTGTATGTCACCAGGAAGGAGCTATACTTCACTCGAAAGAGGTTTGAACAAACGGCTCAAGCCTTCACTGACGATGCCAATGCCTTTTTTTCTGCTGAGTATGACAAGATCAGATTACTTACTGGCAACTTGGAGAGAGAAGTTGTTGAGTGCAAGGATGGCTAAGCAGATCTCAAAGTTGCTGTTGAGAAGATTCCCACTTCGCTTCCCTCTTCATCCGCATTTGATGATATCAAAAGGGGGGAAGAGAAGAACTCGACTGATATTGCTGCCCTGCAAGCTGAGTCTGCCTCTCTAAAGGCTGAGATGGCCTCCCTGAAGGCCTTGTTGGTGGACAACAATGGTGTCCTGTCAGCCAGGATCCAAAACATTGAAGAGTATGTTAATACTCGAAATCTGGCACAGCAGCGGGCTCAGGAGATGAGAGATCAGAAGATGGCTGAGGCTATACAGAGGCAAGAAGAGGCTGCTAAAGCAAGGGAAAAGCAGAAGCACATAATGAATGCAGAACTTGATGCTAAGCTTGCCAGAGAACTGTAGATGGCTGAGAAGGAGACTCCAGAGGAGAGAAACAAGAGACATGAACGACCAGCTGGAGAGACGCTATCAGAGGAGGCTGAAGAAAGAGGGAAGAGCAGTGCCCCAGAGCAGACTAAAGGGTAAGTTTGTTCCTGGGTCAGACGAGCCTCTGATTGATGGATCTATTGAGATCTTCACACCAGACATGAACGAAGCCATGGTCTCAATCTGGAGGACCATCAAGGCCAGAGCTTTCATTCTGTTCTATGTGCTTAGGGGAGAAGATGCTAGATCAGCTGAGGAGAAGAACAGAGAATTCAGAGAGTGGTTGAAGGAGAACTATCCAGTTTTCTTCAAGTTCATCACTGAGGTCATGGTCAAACTCAGTGCCCAGCCTGAACTTCTCGAGCTTGAACTCTTTCCAACACCCACTAATGCCAGTGGAAATCTCGACTGGGGGGAGGTTCGAAGGATCTGGATGGATATGGTGACTCGATTTCTCCCAACTCTCCCTGATACTTCAGTACCTACCATGAAAGCTATTGAGAAAAGTTTCCTGGACTGGATGCAGGTACCTATTAGTTGCAGAAAAGCTATGGAGTAATATTCCAGTTCAGTCAGCTGTGGGTAGGTTTCTGTTCTGCTTGTAATTCTCCTCTTGTTAATGAAGTCTTTATATTCCAGACAACTTCTTGTTGTCAACTGCTTTTATATTTCTGTCTAAAGGATCTTATCTAAAGATCTTTTTTTCTGTCCTATCCTGATCTTGATTTAATACGTTCATCTTTTGAGATTAGCTGAGTTGGTTTTGATATCATAAAAAAGGGGGAATTTGTTAGGATATTCTTGTTAGATGTTTTGATGATATGATAAACCAATCAGCTCGTAATAGGACCAGTTGAACCTGTTAGTCAGCTGATGAATAGTTAGGATAAGATAGGTTTTAGTAAGGAGGAATCAACCTTGCTGCCTAGAAGATCCAAGGCTTTCATAGAGAAGAAGACCAGCTAAGGCTTTGAAAACTTAGCAGATTCCAGAAGACAGAAAACCTGAGCAGCTGACATTTGAAGAAGCTAGAATAGGACATTAGAGGAGTCAGATCAGCTGATATCAGAAGATCAGTTGAGCACGTCGCAGACAAGACAATGACTAAGATTTCAGACGAAGTCCAAAACATCAGCTGAGGTGCACCAGCAGTGCAGCACACCAGTTGAGGTCCAAGATATCAGATGAGCTGCACCAGCAGACCAACACATCAGCTGAGGTCAAGTATCAGCAAACCGATACACCAGCTGAGGAGACAGATCAGCTAGAGTCTTGTGCTCTACCCAGATTCTACGTAATCATGCTAAGGGTTGACTTGCGACAACAAGAAGATTCCCAGAATAGAAGATCAATCAATCAAGGGGATAAACTTGATTGATTGGGCATCGCGAAGATTTCCGGGAATCATGAAGAAGATTCAATCAATCTCGATGATTGATTGAGTCCTAATTTATGGGATTTCAGATCTCTAGTCAATCTCAACGGCTAGTTGATTTGAACCTACAACTAAGAGTGCCAGTGAAGATTTCAAGAAATCGATCTACACGCGTTTAAGCTTGCAGAAACTCTGTCAAACTCTTCACTCGTACTCAACACCATTTATTCATATCTATCCCTTGTAAGCTTTGTAGAAGCTGTTAGAAGTCGATTGCCATTAAAATATTGACTGATTGTAAGAGTTTGACTCACATAGTTTGTGAGTTAGTGAGAGAGAAGTTAGTGGAGAGCCCCACAAGTCCAGTTCGATTGTGGAGAGTCGAGTAGGACCTTTGTCCGAACCACTATAAATCTTTGTGTCTCGTGTCCTTTATTTTATGTTCTTATCTGTGCACAAATCACTAAACAGGTTTTCATTAAAATGTTTCCGCACTCAAACACACAGCGCACTATTTTCAAAACCAGACACTCTCTAAGTTGTCTGCTGTTTTTAAAATTAGCTTAAAATTTGATAAAGGCTTTGAAACCCCTCAAGTCTATTCAACCCCTTCTAGACTTGACTTAGGATTTTCTTACCCTAAAAACTGCCTTTGGGACCAACATAATTAGTTAGAATATCAAACATGATTCTGCATTCTAACAATCTCTATATGGGTTTTCGAAATTTTAAGTTCAATTACATTATTTGCTTAGATGTGTGTATTTTTTGTGCCTCGCGGTTTAAGAGACGAGCTTAGATGTACATCGAATATAATTATAATGTGTTTATTTACATAGCGACAACTAAGGATATATCGCTAATTATTATTTAACGAGAGTCAAATATATAGTCACTAAGTATTGAGCAATAACTGTGATGGTCTTCTATTTTAAATAAATAATTTAAAATTTATATTTAGCAACCACCAAAGACGGTTACAAAATGCAATCCATCCGGATCAAGATCCGAATAAATCGATCAACGATTGAACCAAGGCAATCACAAAGTTTTGAAACCACTATGGCGATCGCTAATTCGAGACCGCCACAAATAATGGTTGCTAATATTAGCGACTCGTGTTTTAGCAACTATCTTCAGAAGCTAATTGATCTAAAAAAAAATTGAATACTAAAAAAATGGTTGCTAAATCGATCGCTAAATCACGATTTTCGTATAGTGTCACTCAAAAAATTTGTTACTCATGATCAGTAAACCGAAACAATTAAATTTGTCAATTCAATAATATTAACAATTGTTTATAATAAACTTATAATAAACTAGTTTTAAAGTATCAAATATTTTATTAGAAGTATAAAAAATCTCATCAAAAGTATCAAAATTTTTCTGAATCAATAATATTATATTATAATTGTTATTCCCTCCGTCCCGTAGGAATTTGCATCCTACGGGATGACACATTTTTTAAAGAAAATGTGTTTTATATATAAAATAGTGGTATTTGTGTAAATATATGTATAGGTTTGTAAGTGTGCATGTAAATCAATATTTTCTTTTTTAGTAGTGTGCAAATTTGTGTGGGACGTACAAATAAAGAAAGTGTGCAAATTCTTATGGGATAGAGGGAGTATAATTTTATGAATCTAAAATTTTGATGCCTGATGAATACTTGATCAAATATTTAATACTTTATAGCAGATTTATGATAAGTTTATCAAAATGAATTTATAAATTTTTTTTTTTTATCATGAATCGTTCATATAAAACCTACTCATCATCTAATTTTACTTGACACGGGTGGAGGGGTGTAGAAATAATATTTTAAAAATTAAGTCATTGCAAAATCCTAACAAAAATAATATGGTGCACCAAATAAAACATGTACAATATATAATTATAAAGTGAAAATATATAATACTGATCAAATCAATATTGTTAAGTGAATATATAATTAATGGCTATCAAACTAAAAATGTTAAATGATAAAAATAGGAAATTATCTAGAGAAAATACATTTTTACCACCATTTTTAATTAGATATATTGTTATAATATAAATAAATATTATTATTTAGTAAAATAACTAATATTGTTTAATAAAAATTGGTAATATTAATTATGCAGTATACCCAACTTATAACATTATTTTAAAATGCACACAAATTAACAAAAAATGAAAGAGTAATTGCAAAATGACAAGTTAGTGTGTATATGTATTTTTCAGAATCAAAATATATTACTACCTCCGTCCCCCAAAAGTTTGCGGTATTTTTTGGGGCACAACTTTACGAAAAAGTGTAATGAGTAGAATGTGTATGATGAAGATTGTGAGTTAAAAATTTTAAAGGTAAAGATTTAAAAGAATAATTCTATTCTGGGAGTATGCAAACTTTTATGGGACAAACTAAAAAGGAAAGTATGCAAACTTTTGTGGGACGGAGGTAGTAACACTTTACTCGTCATTCATCTTTCACCCTGCTAATTAAATTTATGGGGAAAGTACAATATGGTTCAAGAAATTGACAACAATTACATATTGGTCACGTGGAAAAAAAAAACATACTACCGTGCAAATTTTTTGAATCAATTTGTAAATATAGTGACTTTTTTGAACTAAGTGGCCCTAAATTTATTTGTTATAGAACCGCAACATTTCTTGAATTATTTTTTTGTCCCATAACAAGTGTTTGATTTTGATCACAACAAATTTAACTCTTGTAAGATTTTGGTCTCATAACTCTTTAATTTGTCAAATTTTTCGACAAAATTAGGATTAAAATTATAACAAAAAAGTGTTATTATTTTTACTTTTTTGACAAAATTAGGATTAAAATTGGACTATCCAAAGAATTACGAGACCAAAATCTAAAAATTGAATATTTTGAGACTAAAATCGAACAATCAATAAATTATGTGACTAATTTTTTTTTTCTCCAACATTTACCTCTATGATAAGTAGTACTCCCTTCCTCCCATAAGAACTTGCAGACCCAAAAAAGGAAATCATTTCATAAACATCACTCTCACAATATCTACATATTTAAACAAAATGACATTATTTTTTCATTCTTTGGGCCCGCATTACACTCAATCCAACTAACTTTTTTAATTTACATAAAATTTTACCAAATTGCCCCTCAAAATACTACTTTTTATTTTATTCTATTTTTCTTTTTTAATTTGCGTCCTCCTCCCATTGCAAATTGCTATGGGACGAATGGGGTAAAAGAAAAAATGTGTAACCAACATATAATATTTCTCTTATAAATTAGATGTTAGTGATCCCGCTCTCGTATGAAATTTGTAGATCATATATATTGCAGGTAAACTCCTTATAAGTGTTATAATATGTTAGTACCTTTGTTTAGATTTTGATGTGTGCAAAACAATGTGTTTAATTTGTAATTTTTGATCTAA
>JAPKLY010001416.1:0-24278 GCA_026898435.1 Prunella vulgaris | reverse complement strand
CTTATGGTGATACACTTGTATGATTTGATTGTGGAGAGCTCTTACTTATCTTGATAAATTTTGTGTGAAGAATGATACACTTCCTAGTGAGGAAAATTGTGAATTGAGCACTTGATCTTGCATTAATTTGATCTTCACTTGTGAATTAACTTGTTGATTTTTGGACCTAAGGGATTGACTAGATGGAGATGACTTTATGACTGTTTACTCTCTTGTGATTGATTGTTTGAATTTCCTTCTCCATGGTTTTAAATTCTTTAGTTGTTAGGGACTAGCAACATGCTAAGTTTGGGGGAGTTGATTAGGCCATAAATTTTGATATAATTGTGAATATTTTTGTGGGTATTTGATAGATTTATTTGTTAATTGAGTGGGAATTCATTGAAATATTGTGCATATTGATTTACACATGATATGTTTGATTTATAGGAAATTTTGTTGATAAAAAGACTTGGAAAAGCACAATTGGAAGAAGAGCAAAATTTTGGAAGAATTGAGATGAAGGAGTTTAAATGAAGAAAATTGAAGATCTGCTCGAGCAGTTTTGGTCGAGCAAGTGTGCATGCTCGAGCATCAGAAGAGAAAAGTGCTGAAATGAATTTCAAAGTCATGCTCGACTAGGCTCACTGGTCGAGCAACCTTGCTAGATCGAGCAGCCTTAAAAAATTTACGTAGCAAATTATGGAAGAGAGCTGCTCGACCATTTTCGGTCGAGCAACCTTGCTAGATCGAGCATCGGGAAAATCAAAGCTATTCAGCGTTTCATGAAATCGTGCTCGAGCAACCCAAGATATTTTTCTTCAGATGTCGACACGTGGCATGATCCTGAGAGGTGTATAAAAGGCACCAAAATTGTTTTTGGCAGCAGAATTTTCGGTTTGGAGAGATTAGAGGCAAGAGTTAGGGTTCCCAACTTTCCATTGGAGAATTTTTCTTCAATCTTTTCACAATTTCTTCCATAGATTAGTTTAATTTGGAGTTTAATTTCAAGAATCAAGCAAGGAATGGATTGGGCTTTGGATTTATTGCAATTTTTCTTCATCTATTGGTAATATATTTTATATTTTGCAAGATTCTCTTCCAATTTGGTATGGGCTTTATTTATTTCTTGTTTATTTCCTTTAATTTATTGTTATTAGCCATGGGCTAATCATTTCATGCTTTGGGTGTTTGAATTATGATGGAGATTGATGTATTTGTGTTTTGATTAACTTGAATTTGCTATGGATTTGGTGATTAGATTCTCTTCATGACCGAAAAATAGCAAATCAAGGAAATCTCCTCAGCCCTTTCATTCTGATTTTCTCTATATGCAATTCTTTTACAAAATATTTGGTGAAAAAGTCATTTAATTTCATTCTGAGTTTCTCTATATGCATTTTGTTTATTTTACAAATGTTTGGTGAAAAAATTGTTCCTTTTCATTCTGAGTTTCTCTTATCATTTCCCCTTATTTCATCATTGTCATGGTTTACTACTTTCCCTGTTGGAGTTGTTGAATCAGATTGGGGAGGGAAATCAGCCTTTGTTGTGATGTGAAATTTTGTTGTTGGGAGGTTATCAATTTTCCTTTGGAGTTTGAAAATGTAAATCATTTTTCATCTTTATATCTTTCCTTACTGCAGAAAGTGAAGGCAGGAAGCCAAATTCTTAAATCTTGCATTGGCAGAAAATAGTCCTCATTTTCTCCTTCATATTTTATGGATAAGACTTTATGTCTTGGAATATTTATGTTACAAGTGGGTCATTCTAGAATTCATTGTGCAGAACTTGTTAAAATGGGTACATATTGTAAGCTTGTATGTATGTTGTTAATGAAATCTTCGCAAAATAATTTTTCATGTGGCTTTTAACACGATTTCACTAACATTACGTTGAATCAAGCTTACTAGAACTTGCAAAGCACAAATTCTGGAAAGATTTCGACAGAACTTCATTATGGCAGTGAAAACTTGATTTTATTTCTGAAAAATGGCCTATTTATAGGCAAAAACACAAGTAGGTGGTGGCAAGGGTGTTGCCACGCTTTACAGGGTGCTTACACGTGTCCCTTACATGTTAAAAGAGATAATTACAACAAGAAATTGGCCAAAAATGATAAAAACACCGTTCTGGCGATCAGGTATGAAGACGGCGAGCAGCTGGTTATAAACTCCATAGGAGGCGAGCAGCAAGTTGGGCGAGCAGGTGAGCAGGTGCAGCTGCTCGCCTCCAGGCGAACAGCTCATTGTGGGCGAACAGCTCATTGAGGACGAACAGCTCATTGAGGACGAACAACTCATTGAGGACGAACATCTCATTGAGGACGAACAGCTCATTGAGGGCGAACAGGTGAGCAGGTGAGTTGAGCAGGTGCAGCTGTTCGCCTCCGGGTGAGCAGGTAAGCTGAGCAGGTGCAGCTGTTCGCCTCCGGGTGAGCAGGTGAGCTGTTGAGAAGGTGCAGCTGCTCACCTCCTTTGAATTTGCACTGCTGCTTTCCTTATGTGATTCTTTCATCTTCTTTGTTAGTTTCCACTTGTTCCAGTTGCATCTTAGCTTCATTATTATGATCTTCTTGTCTTGGGTTTAATTCTTCTGGGACACGTCACCTGGGATTAAGTTGATTACTTCCTTGAACATTCAGATTAACTTATTTAATCAACAGTTGCCCCCTAGCTTGATGTTTGTTGGAGCCATCAGGTGGATAACAATTATCAAGCTATCTTGATTTTATAAGAATCCTTCGTTGTTGGGAAGTAATTTCAATCTTGACTTGACCTGCAACCTTTTGGATGATGGATATAGTGAAAGACCCCCGTGGCCTCATTAAAACCTAGTCGTAAACCACCCTTGTGGATAAACCGGTCGTAGGAAAAAAGAGATACCAGAGTGTGCTTTCAAATATCCACGCTCAAATGGTGTTGAGTATCCCTGATTGGATCATCGTGTATTGAAATAGCTGAAATTGGTGATCGCTTCATGGATCACGAAGAGACGAGCAGCCCATGATGTGAGGGAGCGAGCAAGTCTTGGGGCGAGCAGGTGAGCTGCTCGCCGCCAACCTTCTTAGAGGGATTTGCGAGCCGCTCGTCGTGCTCAAGTTACTTATTGTTGTCAAATGGCTCGTTCTCCTCCGCCCAAGAGAAGATTATTGGTAATTTGATGAAGAAACAAATAATGAGGAGACCGAGTCTGATGTCCATTCGGTTTTTCGTGATGTATTTGGGACAAGCTCGGAGTCTTCTGAGCCCGATGCTGAAGAAGTTAGTACCGTCCGAGAGGTCTCAGAAGCTCGAGATCAGACCGCTGATATTCCTGAGGTGGCGAATCCTCGTAAGAGTGATACCGACTACAATCTTGGAGAAGATTTCGAACGAGGAGATGGGCCGAGCCAAGCCGATATTTGGAGAGAGTTAGCTCAAACTTATCAACCTCCGACGCAAGTACTTGAAGAGAGAATACCGGAGGGGGTTGCTCAAGACTTTAATTGGCTCGTTTATATTGATCAGTATCGGGACCGATTTATCCGACCTCGACTCCGTCCTGTTCCATATGTTGAGACGAGATATGAAGCGACTCATCATCAAAGCCTGTTGTTAGAAGATGACTTGATCACTATTCGGGACGAGTATCAGATTCCACTTGATATCCACATGCATGTCCCTCGTGATTGCGAGCGAGCTGATCGGCCCCCATCAGGGTGTACTGCGATGAACGTTAATGTCCTTGACGCCGGATTCCCACTGCTGTTGCACCCAATAATTGGCCAGTTTTTTATGGATGTTAACTTAGCAATTACTCAGATTACTCCGAACGGGTGGAGAAATTTGCTAAGTTATTTGACGGTGATGGGATTAGAGGGTTATCCCAACCGGTTGACAGTTCCGGAGATCCATTACTCGATGATGATCTCGGAATGTATGGAGGAAGGGAGCGGCTATTATTACATGAAAGCCCGAGCGGGAATGAAGATTGTGAAAGGCATTCCCAATAAAGTGAAGCGATGGAAAGAGCAGTTCTTTTTCATCGGTGGTGATTGGCGCGCTTCCATATCTTATACCGGCATTAGAGGTAGGATCAATACTCTGGAAGAATATGGGGAATTGAGACGTAAGTCACGTCCTCTGTGTATCATTCGTTCTGAAGTTCACTTATATAACTTTCTCTCCTTTCAGATACCATCCGAGCGATCACCCATTTTGTTGCGACGCCCTCCACCAAGTTGCATGCTTTTGTGTCCCTAGGCATTTCGGGGACATTAAAGATATAGAGGTGCAGAGGGCTTCTGAATTCGCCTCACAGTCTTGGAGTGCGACGAATGACAAGGTTATCCATGAGCAGACGTTGAGTGACAACATACTTCTGGGTAGTATGTTTGTCAGTTCTTCCACTATCGTATATCAACGAATCATAGATCAGGCGATAGCGCTGGGAAGAGCGAAATGTCAGCTCCGTGAGATGAATGAAGAACAACTGAAAGTGATCCTGGCCAAAGAAGAAAAGCTGAAACAGGTAACTCTGAAGATCAAGAGTACTCTGGACGCTGAGAAATACGCTATTGAGGATTGCAGAAAGCTTCAGTACGTCAATCGCAATCTTGAATAGAAACTGCAGAAAGCTACTGAAGGAATTGCTCGCCTCAAAGCTGAATATGCTCAAGAGCGTCAAGATAATGCCGTCAAGATGGATAAGATCCTTGAGCTTGAGAAGGAGAAAGCCAAGCTTCAGATTAATGTAGAGTGTTTGTATACTGAGGAGAATTTGGGAGAGCAGGTGTGTAACGCATCGAATTTTGGAGACATCTGTTCCTACAGTGAGTACATTCGAATCATCCACCGAGCTGAGGAAAGAGGCCAAAAGATCTCTGATCTGATGAGGAAGGAGTTTCTGAATTATGTCAGAGCTAATCTGCCAAGCAAGTCACAACCTTTTCCTATAGCTGATCTGGTGGAGTTCGGGATTAATCTGGGGTTCTTTGGAGAAGGTTATGCTATTATTGATCCCCCAGGTCAGGTCATCTCGGACGATTCGGATGAAGACACTATTAAGGCTCCCGCATCTGCTTCAGGAGCTGTTGAGACTATTGAAGCTTTCCCAGACGAAGATCGTCAGAGGCGGGAGGATGCGGTCACGATGTCTTACATCCAGACTCCTCCGTGTGCTGAAACTACACCCCCTGAAGTTCAACCCACCGATGCTGCTGCTGGTGATGCCCCTACTGCTGATTAGGGCTTCTTTTGTTTGCCCGATGCCTTATCTGTATTAGGCATCGGTTTTGTTATCTTTTGTTGCTTTCTTTACTCGCTTTCCTTTTTGGTTTATCATAGGATGTATTTGACTTTGTTTGGTTGTATGCCGAACCTTTTTAAGGAATGGAATGATCGTCCTGCCTACCTGTTTATATCGCCTGTTCTTTTTGTGGTGCTCGTTTTGGCATTCTACTTTTTCGTATTTGCGTATTAACCTTTTAGGTTGTAACGATCCGCACTCTAACGTCGGGGAGCTCAGTTGGGATTTTATGCTTTACTATCCATTTGGAGCGTTCACTATGGTGCCGTTGGATTTTACATTTCTATCCCGAGCTATTCTGGAGTGTTTAATGTGCCATCCGGTGGAGCGCGCACTGCGTCCGTTGGGATGAATATTTTTTTTAAACACTCCCAGCCTAATTAGGGTGGACTTATAATGGTCGATCATGCTCAATTCTTGATTGGGATGTGTTAGGTGTCTGACACCGTAATTTATCCGCTCAAGAAGTGCAAGATGCTTCGCTCTCGTTTAGGACATTTATGGTCTCTGACACCTTTTATGTCGCTGTATGAGGAGCGTGCCCGGTAAAGGGCGCATTTGACCAAGAAAGCCACTTTCAGGCAATTTCAAGTAGGACTGCAATCCTTCCTGGTCATCGCTTACCGAAAAAAGATTGTCTTTCATATTCCATTCGCTGTTGGCGTAACCAAGTATACATCGTACATCCATTATTGATAAAATTTCTTCAAATAAGCAGCATTCTATGTGTATGAAGAAGGTGTCCCATCCAGGTCTTCCAAGTCGCAAGTTTCTTTTGACCAACTTCACGAAACACGAAATGGTCCTTCCCATCCAGGTCCGAATGTTCCAGGTGGAGTGGATAGGATTTTTCGCAGCACCAAATCGCCTTTCTGGAAACTTTTCTTTCTGACTTGCGAATTGTAATGCCTGGTAGCGTATTGTTTGTATGTCTCATTGCACAGCTCCGCAGCGATTCGCCTTTCTTCAAGGAAGTCTTTCTCGATCACGATATCTTTATCATTCTCTTCCTCTTTGTACATACAAACTCGCCATGTGGGATTTTATATCACAACCGGCACCATTGCTTCGGTTCTGTACGCCATTAAGAATGGGGTTCCTCTAGTGCTTGTTCCGAATGACGTTCGGTACGACCACAACACTTCCGGGAGTTCTCTCGACCAGCTTCCCTTCTTTTCGGTCAAACGGAGCTTCAATGTTTGCTTGATGATCTTGTTTGATTTCTTTAACCTGACCGTTTGACTGCGGATGATAGGGCGTCGAGTAATACTTTTTAATTTTCCAAGTATCACAGGATTTCCTCAAGAATTTCCAATCCCTGTTTCTGTGATATACATTTGAGTAGGGGTGATGAAAATCCTCTCTTGTATAATTGGCCGTCGATTATCATGTAACGAGCTGCCCGTTTAACCAATCGAGCTGCTGTCTAGAGACCCTCAGGCTGCTCTCCGCTAGTCAAATATTTTATTAAACTAGCTCTCCAGTCGACATTGACCAACTCATCCACCTCCTGCCCCCCATTCGATGTTTGATTCATTTTATAATCGAAGGTCGAAGGATTATCAAGTTTTGTGATGACGAATTCTAATATGTCTGTTGCCCCCTGACTTGATGCTAATCTGGCCAGAGCGTCGGCTTGTGTGTCGAGGTATCTATTCGATATAGACTTGTTGAAACATGTTCAATAGATAAGCTACTATCTTTTGATATAGTATCATTTGTTCGTCTTTAGCCTCGAACTCTCCTCGGACTTGTGAGACAATCAATTGGGAGTCGCCGAAATTTTGTAGTCTTTTGACCCCAATAGCCAACGCAAGTCTTAGCCCAGCTATCAGTGCTTCGTATTCCACTTCGTTGTTCGTTGCCAGGAAAGCAAATTGGATGGCTGATGTAAACACTTGACAGTCAGGGCTTATTAACACCACTCCTGCCCCCGATGCCGTACTTGTTGATGACCCGTCCACGTACAAGTGCCACGAATGTTCGTAGTCCTTTGTCAATTTCAGTGCGTAAGTCAATTCCACAATAAAGTCGGCCATAACTTGTTCTTTGATTGTCGTTCGTGTTGCGTAGGTAATGCTGAAATGACTGATTTTCAGGGACCATTTCAGTATCCTTCCTGCTGTATCTGGACGATGGAGTATTTATCTCTACGGGAATGTAGTGAGTACTTCTACTTGATGATCGTAGAAGTACGGCCGCAACTTTCTGGTGCTCAGGAGTAAGGCATGCGCAAGCTTCTCAGTTGGAGAATATCGTATTTCTACCTCGTGTAGAGCTTGACTTACATAGTAGATTGGGGAATGGAACTGGCCTTCCGCACGCACAAGTACTGAACTTATTGCTACCTCTGATGCTGCGAGGTAGAGGTACAGTTTCTCACCAGGCACTGGCTTGGATAGAATTTGTGTGTTGCTCAGATACTCTTTGATTTGATCAAACGCTCTCTGACAGTCGTCTGTCCACACAAAATCATCCTTCTTCCTCTTCATGGCCTCAAAAAATGGCCTGCACTTATCTCCAGATCGTGAAATGAAGCGATTCAGGGCCGCTAGACATCCAGTCAGGCGTTGAGTCTTACGGACTGAATCAAGTGGATTCATGTCAATAATGGCTTTGACTTTCGTCGGGTTCACTTCGATTCCGCGCTGACTCACTAGATGTCCCAAGAATTTTCCCGAATGAATTCCGAAGCTGCTTTTCTTGGGGTTGAGTTTCATGTTGTAGGCACGGAGTATCTCGAATGTTTGAGCAAGATGTTCGAGGTGATCTTCCTTGTGTACGCTCTTCACGACAATATCGTCCACGTAGACTTCGATTGAGTGTCTGATATGCTCGTCGAACATCTTGTTCACCAGTCTTTGATATGTGGCCCCGACGTTAATCAAGCCAAATGGTAAGCTCAAAATCCTCTTTGTCCGAAAAAGCTTTAACAGCCGTCAATCCTTCCATTGGTGTGGTGCGTTTTTGCTTTTCCTTCCATCTGGGATCAAAAATTGGCCCATCAATGTTTAGCTCATCTTCAATCTCCATCGGTTCGCAATCCAACCTGGGTTTGAAATCTTGGCTGAGAAGGCATTCATCCGGTTGTTTACCGTTGAAGTGCCCTTCAGACGCTGTTTCTGCCAGGGTTGGCAATCTGGGTTCGGAATTTTGGCTGAGTGGGCATTCGTCTGGTTGTTCACCATTTAAGTGCCCCTCAGGCGCTACTTCTGCCAAGATTGTCGTGTCTTAATTTGGTTCTGCCCTTGGTACGTTTTCTGAATGTTTGACCTCCATTGGTACTACTTCGTCTTGCGAAGTAGCCAACTTTTTAGGTCCCAGTTCAGTTCGTACGGGAGAACTCTCAAGGACGTGTATTTGTGAATCTGACGGCTTTACTTGAAGTAGGCATTCGCGGACTTTCGTTTGATCGCCTTTTATTTTACCAGCGCCATTTAGTGTTGGGAATTTCAGACAATAGTAGTACGTCGAACAGGCAGCCTTGAATTCATGCAAAAAGGCTCGACCGAGGAACCCGTTGTAGGAGGATGGCTGGTCTACAACAAGGAAATCTGGTCAGCCTCCTATCGCGATCATCGACCGATACAAGTTCCACAGATAAACGTATTGTGCCTAGGGGAATAGTAATAGCCTCCCCGAATCTTATGATTTTGTGATTGCAGTCTTCAATATAGGATCTGAAGTCCCCTATCTGGTCCAGAGTGCTCTTGAATAATATGTTGGTATAAGTTCCGGTGTCGACCAGTAGTCTGTGAACTTTGGCGTTCATTATATTCGCGCTTATGACCAGGGAGTCATTATGTGGGGTTATAATACCCTCCAAGTCCTTCTGTGAGAACTTTAATTCCGCAGTTGGCCTAGCCGAGGGTCCTGCACTAGTCTCCATTAACTGGTCAATGGCGCGAAGCTCCGCCTTCTTCTGCCTCTTCAATGGAGGTAGTCTCCGATCTGTACATCCACCTGCATGGCCAACCTCTGGTTCGATCACAAAAATTTCCCTCATCGGTCCTGACTGAGGGGGTGGTACTCTCCGATTCGGCCGATTCGGTCTCAGCCTCTCTTCTCTGTCTTCGCTGCTGTCTTCCTCCGCCATATCATCGGGCTCCCGCGGTCTCTTTCCTGGGTCTTTTTTCACGAACTCGGACAGTTTGCCCTCTTCATAGAATTTGCACAACTCTCTGAGTAAGTCTTTACACTGACTAGTGTAATGTCCCATCGTCTGATGGTAGGCGCAAAATCTGCCCGAAGCCACCTTGCTTGGACTCACCTTGATCTTCCTGGGTGCTGGTAACATCCCCTTCTCATTGACCGCATTGTACACCTGGTCAATGGAAACCGCTAGGACTCGATTGAGCTTGCCTTTCAAACCTTTGCCTTCAAAAGGCTTAACATTCCCTGGGGTTCTGTAACTGCTTCCACCTCTCCTGGAAAATGCCTTTGGGGTTTCTATGCTTCCACCTAGTGACTTTCTCAATGCCTCTTGCATTGCCACGAATATTCCGACCTTATTCCGAAACTCTCCATAAGTCTTCAGGCAGGCGAGATGCATTTCCTTCCACAGGTCAGATCCCTTCTTCAACCCTGCCATTGCGGCAATCACCTTCGTGTCTTCACTCACTGGCTCTCCTTCGAGAAAGATTTTGTCAAAACGTTCGAGGAATTTCTAATCTTATTTACTCCGCTTCTTGTACCAGATTTGCCAGTCGATGCTTCTGAGTGAAGCACGACGCCGCTCCCGAAAAGTGTGCTAAAAATTCCCGGCTCAGCTGTGCGAAAGAAGTTATTGATGCTGAGGGCATCGTTGTAAACCACCGATGTGCATGGTCTCCAAGTGAAAGAGGAAAATTTTTGCATTCGGTGGCATCAGACACACCCATTGAGATCACATAATCCATATATTTGGAGACGTGCACCTTCGGGTCAGAGCTTCCCTCGTACAGATTCATTGTCGGGTACTTAATCTTCGACTGAATGGGTGTTGTTAAGATCGCGAGTGACAGTGATGATAGCGGGATCTGTAAAGATGACTCGCCCTCCGGACGTAGAGCTATCTTGGCCTGAAGGTCTTCGATGGCTTTCTTCATTGACAATAGGATTCCATCCGAGGTCTCAGTACGAGGACGTGGAGGTTGTTCCTCTCGCACATGGCGAGCGGAGACAGATGCTCGGTCGCTCTGATGAGACCTAGCTAGAACCCTTGTTGCCTTTTGCACACCTTCAGGTCCTAATCGCTCTAATGCCGGCCATCGTAGTCGTTCATGAATTGTCTGCTGTCTTTCTGGGTCTGCTTCCTGTACACGAGTTGGATAATGGGACACCGATATAGGCCGTCCGTATAACCCATCATCCCGTTGCTCAGAATGCCTGCTCTGCGAACTGCCGTGACTTGACTCATCCACCACGCTCCTAGTCCGTCTGCCTTGTGGGCCCAACCGATCAGTTATTTTCTGCTTCCCTCGTTCCTCTCGCCTTCTTCTTTGTTCGCTTTGAGCCTCGGCCTCGGGTTGACGCTGAACTGCCCATTCAAGAATGGGTCTGGGTTCAGGCCACATCCCGAAAGGACCGACGGCTCGCTGTTGCTGCTGTTGCCGCAATACCCTGCAAAGGGCCGTCATACGAGAGATATCTTCCGGACTTTGTAGGAAGGGGAGCAGTTCAGATAACCCTTGCATGTAATTTTATCCCACTTGGGCAGCCGGGACTCCTGTATTGTCCACCTTTGGTCTGTTAATCGCCGTGTCCTGAACCGCCGTTGATTGTTCAGGCATTGGTGTCCTCCTGTTCTGATGATTATTGTTCCTCCCGTGTGATGTTACCCTTGGTTGAGAAACTTCCCGTGACATTTTACGTAATGTCAGCTGCTTTCCACAAAGCAGGTTAAGTTGTTATGTTGTTAGATAAACAATTAGGAGAACAAGTGAAAAGTGGCGAACAGGTGAGCTAGTGAGCTGAGCAGGTGAAAAACAGGCGACCAGACGAAAAAACATGCGACCAGGTGGAAACACAGGCGACCAGGTAGTATTATTTCTTGAATAAGAGGCGAACAACTTGGTTTCCTACAAGAAATCAGGCGACCAGCTAGTGTTCCTTCAAACATTCAAGCGACCATCTTGTTTTCCTTCAAACATTCAAGCGAGCAGGTTGCAAAACTTCTTCCAGAATCCAAATTTCATAATTTTTATTCCAGTATCCAACAAAATCCAGCAATTGGAGGTTCGGGGCCCTCCTTCTAGTGCCAAAATGTTAATGAAATCTTCGCAAAATAAATTTTCATGTGGCTTTTAACACGATTTCACTAACATTACGTTGAATCAAGCTTACTGGAACTTGCAAAGCACAAATTCTGGAAAGATTTTGACAGAACTTCGTTATGGCATCAAAAACTTGATTTTATTTCTGAAAAATTGCCTATTTATAGGCAAAAACAAAAGCAGGTGGTGGCAAGGGTGTTGCCACATTTTACAGGGTGCTTACACGTGTCCCTTATGTGTTAAAAGAGATAATTACAACAATAAATCGACCAAAAATGATAAAAACACCATTCTGGCGATCAGGTATGAAGGCGGCGAGCAGCTGGTTATAAACACCATAGGAGGCGAGCAGCAGGTTGGGTGAGCAGGTGCAGCTGCTCGCCTCCGGGCGAATAGCTCATTGTGGGCGAACAACTCATTGTGGGCAAACAGCTCATTGAGGATGAACAACTCATTGAGGGCGAACAGCTCATTGAGGACGAACAGCTCATTGAGGGCGAACAGCTCATTGAGGGCGAACATGTGAGCTGTTCACCTCCGGGTGAGCAGGTGAGCTAAGCAGGTGCAGCTGTTCGCCTCCGGGTGAGCAGGTGAGCTGAGCAGGTGCAGCTGTTCACCTCCGGGTGAGCAGGTGAGCTGGTTAGCAGGTGCAACTGCTCATCTCCTTTGAATTTGCACTGCTGGTTTCCTTATGTGATTCTTTCATCTTCTTTGTTGGTTTTCACTTGTTCCAGTTGCATCTTGGCTTCATTATTATGATCTTCTTGTCTTGTGTTTAATTCTCCTGGGACACGTCACCTGGGATTAAGTTGATTACTTCCTTGAACATTCGGATTAACTTATTTCATCAACATATATCATATAATCTTAAAATGAGAACATGTTTTGGATGTGTTTTGGTATAAAAATTTTGAACTTGTAAGTAATTTTTAATTGAACTTATCAATTAATTGATAAAAATGAACTTTTACGTATTTTTTTTTTGAACTTATGAATGTTACTTTAATTTGAATTAAAAGGTTAAATATTCAAAAAAATTTAGAGGAAATTTAATAAAAATATAAAAAAAAATATTAGTATAACATTAAGTATTAAAAGTTTAAAATTGTTATAAAAAGAGTGAAAAAATGATTTCAAAAGAATTCATAAAGAAAATAGTATTTTAAAATTAAAATAAAATTGTAAGTAATTAAGTGTAAATAAAAAAAGGGGGAAAATAATTTCAAATGATTTCATAACATTAAGTAATTAAAGTTTTAAATTGTTGTAAAAGGAGGGAAAATGATTTCAAATGAATTCATAAAGAAATAGTATTTTAAAATTAAAATAAAATTGTAAGTAATTAAGTGCAAATTAAAAAAATGAATATGAAGGTTGAATTGATTGATGACATATTTGATTGACAAATTAGAGAGAGGGAGTGAAGGAGAGAGGAGGGATAAATGAGAGTTGTTTTATAACTATATTTACGAACGAAATTGAACTTTATCAAAAAATGAAATTGAATTATAGTTACGAATGTTTGAACTTTTACTTTTTTTGGAACTTGTGAATATTTTATTTTTTTATAACTAACAATATAACTGAAATTCTAGTATATTTTAATAAAATAATTATAATCATTATTACTTAAAATTAGACACAAAATATTAATAAATTATTGCACTACTAAAAATATTGAAAACATAAATAAAGTAATCCAATAAAATTAGGCACAAATATTGGAAACATAAATTAAAATTAGACACAAATTATTCCAAAAAAAATAAATGAGAAAACACATATTCCAATATCATAACTGTCAAAAATATCAAATGAAAATAGAGAGAGAGTGGAAAGAGAAGATAGAGGAAAAAGTGGAGAGATGAAAGAGAGTGAAAAACACCGAAATTAAAGAGAGAAAAGTGGAATGTGGGTGAGTTGACATATGAGAGGGGAGAGAGGAGAGGGGAGAGATGAGAGAGTAATATTGGAAACATAAATAAAGTAATCCAATAAAATTAGGCACAAATAAAGTAAATAAAGTAGAAATATTGGAAACATAAATAATGGAAACATAAAGTAAAAATATTGGAAACATAAATAAAGTAATCTAATAAAATTAGGCACAAATATTGAAAACATAAATTAAAATTAGACACAAATTATTCCAATAAATTAAATGAGAAAACACATTTTTCAATATCATAACTACCAAAAATATAAAATAAAAAAAAATAGAGAGTGGGGAGAGAAGAGAGAGGACAGAAGATAAAGGAAAAAGTTGAGAGATGAGAGAGAGAGAAAGGTACTGAAATTAAAGAGAAAAAGTGGATTGTGGTGAGTTGACATATGAGAGAGGAGAGAGAAATGAGAGTTGTTGTAATAAATTTATAATTGAACTTTAGCACAAAATGAAATTGAACTGTAGTTACAAACGTTTGAACTTTTACTTTTTTTTTAACATGGAATATTTCATTTTTTTATAATTAGTAATATAACTGAAAATCTAGTATATTTTAATAAAATAATTATAATCATTATTAATTAAATTTAGACACATAATAAAAAATTATACAAGTAAAATTTATTTTATATAATTATAAATAAAAGAAAGTAAAAAAGATGGGGTGGGGGTTGGGGGAGGGGAGAGAGGTATAGGTGGGGAGGGGGAGGGGCTGTGGTGTGGGATGAGTGCCTACAAAATATATGCTAGGTGTAAGCTAAGTGTAAATTAATATAGGCTAGGTGTGAGCTAAGTGTAAACTAATATAGGCTAGGTGAGTTGGGAGCAAAAAAATGTAGTATCCCATAGGCAATTTCTATTTAAAGTTTTACATAGGTCTCAACTTTCAAGTGAAGTTATCCCTATATATTTAAGGTATTTTGTGCAGTGTATTGGAATAAAATTAAATAATTATTTGAGAGAGTAATAATAAAGTGATAATTTTTATAAAAAAAATTGTGCATATTTTTTTATGAATAGACAAATAAAAAAAATGTGCATATTTTTTGTGGACGGAAATTGATGAGATTGACGAGGTCGAGCTCTCCCAACAACGTTGATGAGATTGAGCTCCTCTAGCCCAAGTGGAGGGAGGTTCGGGCAAGCCTCGATTGGTCAAAGTTGGTATATCATTGGAAATTTGATCTTCCTGATAATGAACCAGACTTAGGTATAATAATTGGATAACTCTGATCACAACAAAGAACGCTATTAACTTTTTAATTAAAATCATGATGATTATGAAAAAATGGTGATTCCCAAGTACAAAAAGTTATCATTTCTTTCAAATACCATGGTATTAGCTACTCAATGAAATTTAATTTTTTTACTTCATAATATTAATATATTGTAAATAACAGTGATGACAGAAATCGGTCTAGGCGGCGCTAGCCGGCCATTTGCTGATCTGATTTCTGCAAAACCGACAATTCTAGGTGTTTTTGGGCCCAAGCACTCTCTAACCTGCCCAATTTTTTTAAAAAAAAATTAGGTGGCCTAAGCGCTAGACGGCCAAAAAATGCACAATTACCGATTTCCGTTTTTCAACCTTGGTAAATAATAATAAAATAAATTTTAATAATATAACAAATTTGAACAATAATATTATTTTTCAAACATATATTACTAATTACAAAAATAATAAAGAAAAATAATATATATATTAAATTAAAAAAATGATATTAGTTTTAAACAATATAATTCACATATTATTTCAATAATAAAATTATTCTTTTATGATATACAAATATTATTATTTCATAACATAACAATAATACTTTTAAAATATTAAAATTATTTTATTTAAAAATAAATATAGTACATAAATTATATTAAAAGTTACATGTTTTAATTCAATCTTGACTTAATTGTAATTTATTTTAAGTTAATTTTGACTTATCCATATGTATACTCAATTAATTATTGGTGTAATCTTATGGTAAAAATCTTCCATTGCTATATTTTACTCAAACTAATTTCATCAATTCTTTAATTTATAAATGTTGATGAATTATTGATAATTAATTCTCTAGACGACGTACGTTACCTTAATTAGCTACCCAGCCTATATAATAACTCCATCGATCACCATTCAGTCTCCATCAATTCAATTTAGAATTAATGGCTAAAACTACTCCAATCATTTTAGCCCTCAATTTCATCTACATTTCCATCGTCCTCGCCTTTGACGAGAGTCCTCTGCAAGACTTCTGCTTTGCCGATTTCAAAAGCGCAGGTAACATATATATCTTAAATCCCCTCTCCTCAATAATATTATTCCTTTTATTGAATGATATTACTCGAATCATCAAATATTATGTTCGCATTTTAATAATATAAACAATAATATAACAAATTTGAACAATAATATTATTTTTCAAACATATATTACTAATTACAAAAATAATAAAGAAAAATAATATATATATATATATATATTAAATTAAAAAATGATATAATTGTTTAAACAATATAATTCACCATATTATTTCAATAATAAAATAATTTTTTATGATATATAAATATTATTATTTCATAATGTAACAATAATACTTTTAAATTATTAAAATTATTTTATTTAAAAATAAATATGGTACATAAATTATATTAAAAGTTACATGTTTTAATTCAATTTTGACATAATTGTAATTTATTTTAAGTTAATTTTGACTTATCCATATGTATACTCAATTAATTTGATTAATTATCAGAATTATTGGTGTAATCTTGGTAAGAATCTTCCATTGCTATTTTTTACTCAAACTAATTTCATCAATTCTTTAATTTATAAATGTTGATGAATTATTGATAATTAATTCTCTAGACGACGTTACCTTAATTAGCTGACACTAGCTACCCAGCCTATATAATAACTCCATCGATCACCATTCAGTCTCCATCAATTCAATTTAGAACTAATGGCTAAAACTACTCCAATCATTTTAGCCCTCAATTTCATCTACATTTCCATCGTCCTCGCCTTTGATGAGAGTCCTCTGCAAGACTTCTGTGTTGCCGATTACAAAAGCGCAGGTAACATATATATATGTTAAATCCCCCTCCTCGATAATATTATTTGTTTTATTGAATGATCGATGTTACTCGTATCACCAAATATTATGTTCCCATTTTATTTAACTTGTTTTCTTGAATACCAATTCCGCAGGCTAATTGATACACAAAATTTTACTCCAAATTTTAATATCTATACAATTATACGGAGAATTTTTTTTTTTATCGATTGAGTGTCCATTTTTTGTCCCAAAATTTATAACTTTTTGATTTTGATTCCGTAACTCTTTGGGTTTGTCCAATTTTGATCCTATTTTTACCAAAAAGTGAAAATTATATTATTTTTTGTCTTACAAGGTATACATGGTGGTTGAATTTTGAACTTCCTATGATCATTGCTGATATTTTATTATTTTTATTAGCATTTCAGTAATATAGAAAAAAAACAAAATGAAAGAAAAATTGATTATTTGGCAACCCTGTCAGCAAGAGTATACCAAAAACCCCCCAAATTCAACCACCACATGCATTGTGCATGCTAAAAAATGATATTATTAATTTACACTTCTTTCGGGAAAATGGGACCAAAATTGGACAAATCCAAAAAATTACGGGATCAAAATCAAAGAGTCAAAATTTTTGAGACCAAAAGAGGACAAACCCTAAGAGTTATAGGATCAAAACCAAAGAGTCAAAATTTTTGGGATAAAAAAATAGACACTCAATAAGTTATGGGAAGGAAATTTTTTTATCTTCAATTATACACCGAATTAACAATTATTATTGTAAGAATAATTCATATCATGAAAATAATCTATATAATTAATACTTTATCTTATTGTAATTATTGAATGCCAGCAAGATTCAACGGTCTACCATGCAAGGACCCTGCAACCGTAACAGCGGATGATTTCTTCTATAGCGGTTTACATCTACCCGGAAACACGACGAATAAAATCGGGGCGGGTTTCAACATCGTGTCAGTCCAACAGGTTCCGGGTCTCAACACACTCGGGCTGTACCTGGGCTGACTTGATTAGAAACCACATGGGTACATCCCGCCCCATTTTCACGCCAGGGGTACCGAGATTGTGACGGTTCTAGAAGGTTCCTTGGAGATAGGGTTCGTCACATCCTACCCAGACTACATGCATATTAAGAAGGTTCTACAGAAGGGCGATTTCTTTGCGGTGCCCGTCGGGCTCCTCCACTACGTCCGTCAGGTCGGAGCCGAAAACGCCGTCGCAATATGGGCAATAAATAGCCAGAATCCGGGCATCACGACGGTGACCGGTGGCGTTTTCGCGGCGAAGCCTCCGATTGATGCTGATTATCTTTCCAATGCGTTTAAGCTGGACAAAGAGACCGTCGAGCGTCTTCAGAAAGAGACGACTTTTTAATTTGGTGTTAGTTAATTGCCTCCAATGTATTAGTCATACATAAAACGTGATTAATTTGTGATGCATCTGAAATGATGTTTTTTGGAATTTAAAAAGAATGTATCATGTTTGGTTATGAATTATTGTGCAGTTTCTTTTCAGACAGTTCCTTTTTCTCATATATTGGCACTATATTTTGGTACAAATTAAAAGAATTACGGGATTTTTCCTTAATTTATTAGCAGAATTATTTACTTAATTAGTTTTTGACATCGTAGTTAGTATGAGTAATTAATGGCATTAATTAGCTTGTTATTTATAGCGGCATGCGGCATGCAGTTATAGCAAGTCTGATCAAAATTGGTACAATTTAATTACAGTATTTCAATTTTCAATTTTGTGAAGTATTTCAATTTTCAATTATGATATATTAGGTCACATGTGAACTTATTCCTCAAATATGTATATTTAAGTATCATTTTTTTTTACATAATTTGTTGCTATTTTTTTGAAAGACTGATATTACCAAATAAGGTCACCTTTTTTTGTGTATACATGTATAACAGTGATAGTGAATATACATAACAATTATAATTGTGAAATCCGAGTTTACTGTGAATTTGATCATACAAGTTTTTATCTTTTTTGTCAATTCTTTTATAGGAAAAAAATTTACTATCTATAAATATAGGTATGAGGAATATCCTTGGTATTAGTTTACATAACCAAACCGTACAAAGATGATTTAAAGAGAACAGTATTACTCCAAGAAAGAAAAATTAACCCAAAAAAAAAGTCTTTTTGTCATATTTACGTTGATCCCTATCCCTAATAATATATCAATTGGAATCAATATTTAAAAAACAAAACCCTTTAGTGCTGAAATATCAGCAAAAAATCCTCTAATTGATTCTAAATCTCAGGTCATGCATATCCTTTTAAATTGGATATTTGAAAAATAGTCGATTTTATTTATGCAAGTAACTTTTACAGTGCAATTGTGTCAATTTGATCCATTTATAAAACAAGCCACACAATATATATTCGGTGAAAAGATGTTTAAATTAAACGCAGTGGAATCATTAATGGTTAAACAATAATCGGTGCACGTATTTTGTGTCAAAAGATTCGCACTACGACTGAAAATCAATTTAAATTATTCGAATTCAGATTGTTTAATAAAATTTTGATTGAGTTTGACTTGTATCCACTCTAATTAAAGCTCAATTGGATTAGTTATCAAACAAACATGAATATAAATACCAAAAAGCTTGATAACATTCAAACATAGTTTAAGCATCAATGCATTCGACTCGGCCATGGGTTGAATTTGTTTTGTGTCAAGATAAATTATTGTCTAAACTAGTTTCACCATAAAACTTATCCTTTATTATGACAGAAATTTATGTGAGGCCGTCTCATAATATAAGACTACATAAATTAATATCTACCTTTTACAAATGTGATAATGAGTTATATCCAATTCATATCCCATTTAATTGCCTCATATCATTAGACGATCTCATACAAGACTAACTCTTAGATTATAAGTTATATAATTAATAGAAATTAGTTGTTTTCATTAAAAGATAATATTAATTTTGATATGTATTATTTATTTTTACTGTAGAACATTAGTTGAAAGATATTGGTCGTTAATTTCATTAAATATTATAGGTTTCTACTAAAGAATATTAGTTGTAAACTAATTTCACACTATACATACTGGAATTAATTAATACTCCCTCCGTCCATAAAAAATACACTTGAATATTTGCACATTTAATGCAATATGTCGAAAGGTATTATGGAATATTGTGAGGTCCGATATAAATAAAGAGAATATCTTTGGAAAGTACATATGACGGACTTTCCAAAGATATACTCTTTATTCATATCGAACATCGCAATATCCCGTAATATCTTCCGACATATTGCATTAAACCACGTGCAAATGTCTGAGCGTATTTTTCGTGGACGGAGGTAGTATTATTATATTTATTTATTGATGTTGTGCCTAATATCTCTTGTATTAAGGGCTGAGAATTCATTTTATTTGAATTGAGGGGACATATTTATAGGTTTACATTGGGTGATATTGTTGATAGACGACCTAAAGGCGAACTAATGGAGAGTAATCAACATAAGCAAAAGTTTAAGCCAAAGTAGTTCGCCAGCAAGCTCGCCCTGTAGGTCGTCTGAGTCATCATCCACGTCATCATTTGTTGATCAATTACTCCACAAAATAGAGAGATAGCTCGCAAGTTAGCTCGCCTTTGACAAGAGACAGGAGACCACCTACAAAGACCTACAAGCCCACCATTCAACACAATAACAAGACCCCAATATAGCATAAGGATGAAGAGCTCGCCCTATCTGTAGTAGGGAGCAGTAGCTAGAAAGATCTTTAGTAAGGCCATAGTGAAAGCAATGTAAGTAGTGCATAAGAGGTGACCTAAGATGACAAGTGTTATGACACTTGTCAGCTAATTAAGCTATTTAAGCTTAAACAATGTCACATCATCACATGAAAACATATAAAGAGGTCGTTTGTACTCTCTTTATCTCTCTAAGTTCGTTTTCCAACACATATACTTCTCTCTACTTTCTTTCACTACAACATCCAATTCATAATTTCATCTTTGATTATTGTTTGGGAGAATTCAAGTGATAATCAGAAGTTGTGATAACAAAACTGCAAAATCCCTCTTTCGACGGCTGACTATAAAATAAGTCAAACTTCGAGTGGGGGGCAAGAGGACGACAACGACTGGCGATCAGGAAATACATAGAAGACAGAAACTTTTGGAGGACGTATGAATAGCTAGTCGGCTAGTAAAACAGGCAACTAGATACACACTTGTAGATGGTCAACTATATAAACGAGAATTCTCCCTACCCCTACTTAAATGTCTTTCAGATAAAAAAAGGATATGAGGTCTCTTGTCCTTGCCCTTCTACTGGCTTGGCTAAGGCAAATCTATCATGGATGAGTGATGGTGTTGAGCAAATCACTATGCTTGTTTAGAAATCTGAAATTATTTCAATATTGAACCTTTAGCACTATTCGTAGTGATCATGGACCCCTTCCAAACTGAAACTAAATAGTCAGTGAGTACTGTTGGGCCCAGACTTGCCGATTGGTGGTATCAACTACTTCTCCGACTGATCCGAGGCAGCTAAACGTAATCCCGTCGGTTGTGAGTTCTTTCTGTCGTCATCATTCTCATACCGAGATGGGCTGGTGCTAGGAGAAGGAGTCGCAGGCCTAGTAGGACTTTTCTTTATCCACGCGTCCATGAATGAGAAATCATAGATCGAACCGTCAACTAAGTATCGTAAGTAAATTGCTCCCGGGCAACTTTACGTAAGGCAGAGTTTGGTTTTTAGGTCGCTTGAGTCATCATACACGTCATCATTTGTTGATCAATTACTCCACATAATAGAGAGATAGCTCGCAACGTAGCTTGCCTTTGACAAGAGATAGGAGACCACCAACGAAGACCTACAAGCCCACCATTCAACACAATAACAAGACCCCCAAAATAGCATAAAGATGAAGAGCTCCCCCTATATGTAGTAAAGAGCAGTAGCTAGAAAGGTCCTTAGTATGGGCATAGTAGTTTGAAAGCAATATAATTAGTGCATAAGAGGTGACCTAAGATGACAAGTATTAGGACACTTGTCAGCTAATTAAGCTATTTAAGCTTAAACAATGTCACCTCATCACATGCAAACATATAAATAAGTCTCTTATACTCTCTTTATCTCTCTAAGTTCATTTTACAATACAAATATTTCTCTCTACTTTCTCTCACTATAATATCTCATTCATAAATTCATCTTTGATTATTGTTTGGGAGAATTCAAGTGATAATCAGCCACTAGAACATTCAATTAGTAAATTGTTCCAATAGATATGTCATTATCTCATTCTACTTAGCTTAACTAACTGATAAATGTCCTTACACTTATCAGTCTCTCACTAATACAAGATTTGCAAGCTCTTTATGCTAATCTCGTTATACATTGTAAGTTGGTTGCTCCTGAGCTTCTTGGATCGTGGGCGAACATCTCTACCTTGATCTTCACGGGGTTGAGTTCATGGATTAATTGATAGCGAGCAGCTTTTGGTATCTTTGCACTTATGTTTCTCGCATTTTCACTCATACTCAGCAACTGGTAATCACCCTCGATGTCTCTGCTAATCATGCTCACCTTTAAATAATCTTGATTGCGTCTCTGATAATCTTGCTCGCCTATTAACAATTTCCCACAAGCCTGATGTCAAATTAAATGTAACATTAATTAGGATTAGCTTGTCAGCATCGTTGGTGGAGTTGTGGTATATTAGGCGAGCAATCTTTGATCTAGGATCTTCTTTTAGTGATAGCGAGCAGCTCCATGAGACAGTTGGTGCATGTGTGGGATAGAATTTGAGGCATCTTTCTCGTGTTGCATACCAGTTATCCATAGAAATGTGTGCCAATCAAATTAAACTTTCAAAAAGTTTGCAACTAAGTCCTCCACCTTCATATTACTTTCATTTTGATTTTTCATTACGTATAAATAAACTTCATCTTTTTCATTTCACTCTTTTTACAAGTTTTTATTTCTCAAGTCTCGGAGCTTTGAAAAAACTTGTGCAATATCCTGTGGACTTTTTCATCTTCGATTCTGACAACATTCATCAAATCTCTTTCGAGGTACATCTATATTTCTCCTTATAATATTTTTTTTTCTTTTTTGTTTAATTTTCTTCATTTTGGATTTGGAATATTCCTGCGGGAACTTCTATCGTCGCGTTCTTCGTTGATTGTTCTGCCGTTTGATATCGTGTCATAGTCGTCAGAGTTTAGGCCTTTTTAGTGTCTGTTTCCAATTGGAATCTGAATTAGTGGCGTATTATGGAAGAAGGTCCGATTGCCTATTTTTTTCCCATTCTTCAAAAAGATTCGCACCCAGATGTGACCTCATTTGCTCGCTTTGTTGAGGGAGAAGAAGCCCAACAATATGGCGAGCAGGATATGGAGGAACTAGTTGCTCCAAGACAAGGCGAGCATAGACGTTGACTCTTCCAGTGAGGACAAGATTACTTGGAAGTATCTGGAGTCGATTCAGTTCCCCAAGCCTCAAGTGCTTATGGTTGTTCAGCAAGAGTTCAACCGGGAAGAATATTATGCTCGCTACGCGAATAACTTCCCTACTCCTGCTCGCGAGTATGTGGATGTTGTCGGAGCATGGTGCAGACATCATAGAGAGTGTGACTCCGAGAATTTTTTGGAGGTGGTTCACCAGGACTATAAAATTCTTTGCAATATATTAATATATGCGCCAGGTCCCAAGGAAAGAGCTGATCGTCTTCTACCTGGTCTAACGACAATTAACCTCGACATTTTGCAAGCCAAATTGACCTTGCCCCTACATTCTTTAGTTGGTCACTTCCTGCTGGAGATTAACTTGGACATCACTCAACTTACACCAAATGCTTAGAGTAACTTGCTCGCGTTTCTCACAGTGTTCGTCCTTGAAGGGTATAAGAACAAACTCACTCCGACGGAGATTAATTATGTCTTGTGTATCACCAAATGTAACAAGGAGGGCAAAGAGTTGTACTACCTCAAAGCGCGAACAAATCTGCAGGACATGCCTGACAAAATCTAGGGGTGGATGTTTTTCTTCATCAGGGGGACTGGCATGTAGCAACCAATTTTAAGGGTCGTGATGAGGACCAAATAATGTCTCTGGCACGTTGTGTGTATCATTATTAATTTACAATTGAAACCACATTTTCATATTTATATAATTATTATACGTTAAATTAATAATTGTATATCGTTGTTATTAAATATCAATAATAAAAGTGGATGGACTACCATGCAAGGATCCTGCAACTATAACAGTAGATGATTTCTTCTATAGCGATAAAACTATTGATGGATCTACGGTGGCCAAACGTATCCAAGTGCATACCCTCCTTTTCAAAGAAAATGAATATATATTATTTATATTAAATAATGAATTAGAAATATTAATAAATTGCTAAATCTTAAAATTCTTTCAAATCGTAAATGCAGAATTTAGAATCTCCTTCTCACCAATTTTCAAATTTTATGGATTCAAAATCTTTTCATGGTCGATTTTGACTTATTCTTCTTCTCTAATTTGAATTTATTCTAAACTCTTTTGTGATGAAATTGAATAATTTCTCGACATAAAAATTATCATTAAAGGCAATGTGATAATTTTATTCTTCAGTCTAGAATTTTTCAAAATTTTCTTGTGGTGAATTATAATTTTCTCTCACCGCTTGTGAGTTTTTTTTTGTGATGGATCGAATTATTATATTTTTAGATAATTTTTTGTTTGTTTGTAATTCTT
>JAPKLY010001415.1:0-40739 GCA_026898435.1 Prunella vulgaris | reverse complement strand
TAGGGGTGTTTAAAAAAATTATAACCGCCAGTTCGAATCGATGGTTCGGCGGTTAAAAAAACCGGCAATTCGGCGGTTAATCGGCAATTACGGTTCAAATTTAACCGGTAGTTCCGGTTCAAATTTATAATTTTCTAATTAGTTTGTAAATTATAGTGTTAGTAATTTAGTATAGTACGATTACAATAATTATTAGTTGTTACTTATTGATTGTAATTTATAAATTATAATGTTAAGTGTAAGAATTCTATTAATAAAATTTAATTTCGATTCAATTTGTACTTGTATAGTTATGTTATTATGTAAATTTTATATTTTGTAAGTTGGTAAATTTTAAATTTAATCAAAAGAACTATAATTATTTAAATTTATAGATCAATAATCATATTTATCATTAATTAAAATTAAATTAAAATATGTAAAAATTAAAAAAAATTGAAAACCCGTAAAATCGGCGGTTCGAACCGGAACCGACTGTTCACAAACTGGAACCTTAACCGCCGATTTAATTACGATTCCAATTTTTGGAAAATTGTAACCGGCCGTTCGAACCTTTTGAACGAACAACTATATATTTAAATATAAAAAAATCCATGTATATTGATTTTTCTTTCATTAATTTCTTTCACCAAATATGCATGTGTAGATAAATAACAATAATTCACGTTTATCGATGTTGTTGAGGTTTGATGTTAAGAAATTGACAGACACATTATGATCACTCTGTCCCAAATACTATATCCATCTTCCTATGATTTTTTGCTACTTTTATTAAATTTTCCCTATTTAAGCATTTGTCTTTAATGAGTCTGACAGAAATTAAGAAATGTGTTAATAGAATTTAAATTCTAAAATAATTAACCACAATTAAAATTAAAATGTACTACTATTATTAACTAAAATAGTAATTCTAATTTTAAATTAAAAGGTAGAAAAATCGCTATGTAACATACCGACTTCCGTCGTTTTGTAATTTAAAAAGAAAAAAACTGAAATTTATAAAATTATTTATATTTAGTTTTGTAACTACACATTATTTTTAAAGAAAAAATTAAAATTTTACTTTTAAGAAAAGAATTTCAAGAAAAAAATCATATAAAAAAATCTCACAATAATCTATCCAAGAAATAATATCACCACTAATGCATGCACTGATTTTTTTAAATCAATAAAGGCAATACAATTTCAGTGGTTTCTGACGGAAATTCTTCAAAGAAAAGGTTTGGCTTTTGTATTTTTTTTTTTTTAATGCAATAATATTTATTACTACGAATAAAAAGTGAAAACATGATATATACTCCCTCCGTCCACGATAAATGGTCCACGTTGCCTTAAATGGTCGTCCACAATAAATGGTCTACTTACCTAAAACGGAAAACTTACAATCATTATTTTCATTTTTTATACACATATACTCACTTTTACACATCACATCAAGTATTTTTTTAATAATTAAATATTTTTTTATACTATTACACTCACTTTTACACATTAATATTTACTTTTTTTAATAATCGTGCACAGCAAGGGTAATCCAATTTTCATAGACGGGGGAGTATAAGGAATTTTTTTGAAATAGTTTAAAAAAAAGAAACATTTGGAAAAGGAAAATTGCTGTAGTATTTAAATATTTATCAACAAAAAAAAGAATGAAAGAAACAAAATGGTCAAAAAGTTCGTAAAACCAAAAGCATGTCGGACACAGTGAAAAAGCATGTCTCAACCCATCAACTGCTTTCGCTACTTCCCATGCTTGACCATCAATTAACTTACAACCTACAATCAACTTATATCTGGGTAGTCTATGTTCATACTTACTTTTCTATTTCTATTTTCGTCTGTATCACAAAAAATTTGCATGCCTAAAATAAAAATTATTTATTAAATTTAATTTTTACAATATAAATATAATATTCATAAAAATATATTTATTATATTTTTTTTTTAAATTGCGTGCCCAAAAAATATTGCAATATCTTCTGGGAATGGAGGGAGTATAATTATAAGAAATGAAAAGTGTATAGAAATAAAAAAGGTATGAAATTAAAGTCATAGTTCTCGTATAGCTAAATTATGGTTGATTCTTTAATTTTTAAGAATCAAAGTTATTGTAGTGTCATTCCAAACACACACTGTGATTTTAATTACCATTATTCACTCCCTAAAATTTCCAACTAAACTGCCCTTAGTCTTTCTATTAGTTTTTCTTTTTTATATAGTCTCATAATATATTTATCACTATAAATAGAAAATGTTATTCCCTAAATTTCACAATATATTGCTTATTTTATTATTTTTTATATCACTGTATATTTCCATTTATTTTTTAACTTTTTCAGAATCTATAATTTTTTTTTATTACTTTTTTATATTTTCCATCATATTACTTATACTTTTTTCATCGCATTACTTATATTTCTTTATTTTTATCTTAATTCGTGTATCAAAAAACAACAAGCAACTTATACCAGAACAGAGAGTATTAAATATTTGATTTTTATTAAAATACTATACATTAAATAATTTAAAATATAAACTAAGGCTGAGATATACAAAAATAAATTTCAACTATGCATTAAATATAAATATATGAATTAAGATTGTGCTCTCTCTGTTGAGATGTGTTTTCACATTCGGGAGAGCATATATTTTATGAAAAATGTGATGATGTGTGAAATTATATAATTAAAATAATTAAACTAATTGGATTGAGTGTAAAAGTAACGATATTTTGTGTAAATATGTAAATTGTGTGAAAATAATGTTAAAGTAGTGGTTTTCATTTAGAATGTGTGAAAACAATTGTGGAGCAGAAAGAATATGAAAGTGTTCAAATAATTATGGAACGAAAGGAGTACTCCCTCTGTCCCAAGATAAATTTCACACTTTCCTTGTATGAAAGTCTCAACTCTTTTTTCACAATCCAAAAAAGAAAACGACTCACACTCACAAAAGTCAATAAAGTATACTTTTTATATTTTATTATTTAATTTTACACTCACATACTTTATTTTTCCTTAATATGTTTGAAAGTCCACCTATGGAAAAAATATTGGGACGGAGGGAGTATTATATTTATTACAAAAATAAGATTGTATTAAATAATATTATATTTTATTTAATACAAAAATAAGACTGTATTAAATATTAAGTTAAAGCTTAAGACAAAAATAAAAACTAAGATAGTATTGTATTTAATACAAAAATAAATGTAAACTATGATTTGAATATATTTATAAAATATAAACTAAGATTGAGATATACAAAAATATAGACTATAAAATATTTAAGCATAAATATTAGAGACAATTACAAAATTAACATCAATTGCAAATTAAATATATGCAAAAAAAATATTTTTTTTATTGAAAAAGTGTATTCATGTTTCTGTGCAAATATTGTAAGCTAAATTGTAAATATAGTTATTTTTTTAAACAATATGCAAATGGCCAATTACTAACATTTATTTTAGATAAGTTAATATTACATTAATTAAAATAAAAATATTATGAGCCTAAATTTTTATTTGAGTCTAATTTATTTTTATTTAAAAAAACAAAATTTGTGTATAACCCAAAAAATTATAAATATGATTAGTAGATACAAAGAGTAAGAATTCAAATAGTACAAAATATTTTAGTTTAGGCGAAACAAAATGAATCAATATTTCGTACAAAGAAAAAATAAATAATAAAAGGTATCTAATGCATTCAAAGATACAAATTTTAAAGAAAAATACTTCATTCAATTTCTTTTATACACCCCATCTCAAAAGTGTTTTCACTTTTATAAATGTACAATTATTAAAAAACTTAAATAATGTATAAAATTAAATTATTAAAATAATAAAATTATAGACTGTGTGTATAATTATGAAACTGATACAAAAATAATAATTATGGAATAGAAGGGGAGTACAGTATTAGACGCCATAACTTAAATATTCAATTCTCAAAGTTGAACGCATTAATTTGCAATAAGAAAAATATAACCTCTAATTTTATTTTATTTCAATAATTTTACATTTATAAATATTATTCTCGAATATTTTAACTTTACATTTCTTATCTAAACTTTCTAAAAAAATTGTTAATTCGAGAGCTTACATCATAAAAGTCGACTGTACCACCAGCCAATCAAATCGTCATCTTCAATTTACTAATATACAATAATATACTCCCTACATCTTGTTATAAGTTGTTCGTTACTTTTGGGCACACGAATTAAGGTAAAAGTGAAAGAGGATAAGTGATGTGATAGAAAAAGTGAAAAAATATATGTGATGTCATTGGATAAAATGAAAAAGTAATAGAAATAGTGTAAAAAATATTAAAAATAACAATAAATAATTGAATAGTAATTTTCAATAAAGGTAAAAGAACAAATGAGCAATATATAGTGGAACGAACGAAAATGATAAAATGAACACCTTATAGTGGAACGGGTGAATAATTCTTTAATTGGAAAAAAAAATCTCCATCCTTCACATGGAATCAAACAATGAATAAAATTACTAAAGCTAATTTTTTTTAAAAAAAAACAATTTTAAAAGTTATAAATATGATTAGTTGATACAAAGAGCAATCATACAAATAGTACAGAATATTTTAGTTTAGGAAAAAAAAAATGAATCAATATTTTGTATAAAGAAAAAAATAAATAACAATAAGGTATTTAGTGCTGTTTTAAACTCCAAAAATAGAATCTAAAACAGTTATTTTTAAAAGCTCTTTATCACACTTTAAAAAAATTTAAAAATTTCAAAACGTGCACTTAATACATTCATAGAATCAATTTTTTTTTAAAAAAAAATATACTCCCTTTAACTTCTTTTATACAAAAATATAGACGTCATGAGTTAAATCTCCACTTGTCAAAATTGAAAGCATTAATTTGCAATAAGAAAAATATTACATCTCATTTTATTTTTTTTTAGTAATTTTAAATTCCTAAATAATATTCTCAAATATTTTAACTTTACATATCTTATCTAAAGAAAGCTTGTTTCAAATTCTTCTTAACGAGAATGCAATTTTATTTTTCTTACATATATTGAATGAGAGTTTGTATTCATAGTGGTTACATCATTAAAGTTATGCTCCAATTTTAAAATAAATTGATAAAAAAATAATTATTGATTATTGTATGAAAAATTAATTAAAAAAAATTATAAAATAAAATAAAAATAATGATTACCTTATTTAAAATAAAAATTAATATTTTATACCTCATTAATTCTCGTTATCTTACTATAAAAACTTTAGGGCTCATTTAATTCGTAAGATAAAAATATCTATCCGTAATTTTACGGATAGATACTTTTATCTTACGAACCAAATAAGTCCTTAATCAAAAAATGAACAAATTATTAATTCGAAAGCATACATCTTGAAAGTCGACCGTACCCCTAGCCAATAAGATTTAAACAAAAAAAAAAGAATTCTCCATCCTTCATATGGAAGCAACGATGAATAAAATTACTAAAGATAATCTTTTCACGAATTAAAAAAAAAAGGAATTTTATTCCAGAAATTTGTCCTTTCCTTGGATGTAAAAATTATTTCTATTTCATAATTCATCATCATCTAGTAAAATTACTACTTCACCCCTACCACTAATCACCTACGCCAGTACAGCGGCTGGTACTATATATCCTAACAAATCAAAATATCACAGTTCTTCCTTCCTTTACTAAAAACAGACGACCATTCTTCTACCATTTTTAGTAAGTCCATTCTTGAGGGAGCCTGAGCTGCTGTTGATTCATCACAGGCGGGGCAACGCTTCTCCTCTGCTGCGCCATTATCAGATTGTTTCGGTGCCTAATTGCAGCATCTGCAAGAAATTGAACGGAGAAATTAGTTGTTGACAGAGGATATAGTGTTATATAAGATGAATTTACATGAAAATTGATAAATACCAAGATCTGTGTTGAAAGTTCCTTGGCTTCTTTGCTGACTCTGGGCATCAATGGAGTCACGGCTGGAATTCAATGCGTGAACTACCCTTTCTGGTATCAGAACGGTTGAGCAACCACCTGTAATAGTATTAAAAAAATTAATAAATAATTGACAAAACTAATGGTAAAACAGAGCATCTGAATGGGTGGAGAAGTGATTAAATTGAAAAACTACCTGGTTTTTTGCGATTTTCAGGGGGTAATGGTCCATATCTTTGAGGGAGGAAAACACCGGTACCAGTTCGTTCTTTCTTCGCCACCGATTCTCCAAGAAAAACCGCTCTCATTCCTGAACCGGCTTTCTGAAGGTTGGCTTGCTGCGGTGTAGGCCAAGCCGGCCGTGATAAACCTTGAGAGAAGTCATCTCCTCCGTTTCTCCGTGCACTTTGAAGCTGAAATTCCAGGGAACCTGAACCGAAGTTCTTCAACATCTGATATTGTTTCATCTGTTGAAACTGTACAGAAAAATAATTTCGAAATTTAAACAAGGCAAAAAAAATCAAGGAAAAGAATGGAAGCATAAAAATGAGGGAGTTTAGGGCACCTTGGCAGCCTGCAACATCTGATATGAAAGATGACTTTGAGCGTGAGATTCATGGCTCTGGTAATAAGGCGAGGCTAGGTTCTGGCCTTGCTGGTGTGCGGTAACAGGGCTGGGTTTGGCATGCAGCGCGTAGAGTTTTGAAGAATAGAACGACGCCGCTTCTTCCATCAATCGCATCCTCGCAACTTCGCCTGCGGCCGCGTACAGCAAATCCCAACGCCTCTGATCCTCTGCATCAGGGGGAGAACAGACGCCGGAAATCGAGTTTGGGCTTCCCCTTGAACCATCTTTGCAACCGCATAGAGTTGATTGCGGCGAACCAGAGAGATTCCAGCCCTAAAAAAAAAAAAACTAAATCACTACTAAAAAAAATTAGGGAAAATGAAAAGGAAGAATAACAGGCACGATTCTCGGGTACCTTAGTTGTGTGGTCGGAGGAGAAACTGGAGTTCTGCAAAGCGGTGTGAGCAAGCTTCCGAGTCAACTCAGCGATGACTTCATCGTCGTCGCTGTCCGTCTCCGTCGCCGGCGAACTCAGATCAGAGCTCAAACCGTAAGAACCCCCAAATCCGTGCGGAAAATCATCGACTCTCTTCGTCCTCAAAGGAACGGGTCGGAAATCAGTAACAAAGTCATCGTCGGTCAGAAACTCGGACGGTAACCAGAACTCCAAATCGTCAGATTCTTTCGCCATAGCAGGGACAAACAATCACTTCCGTATAAATACAAAAGTATCAGAGGCTGAAAAATATCAAGGGCCGGCGAAAACGAAAACAGAGGAGAGAGATTATGGATAGCTTGCTGTCTCTTGAATGCTTAATTATATCCACCACTTCAATGGCGGGGAAAGCAACAGGGACCCAGCAAAATACACATGAGAGAGAAAGAGGCAGTTTGAAGAGAGAGAGAGGGGGTGCATTTTTATAATTGACAGTTTATTGGGGAGGGGGGGAAGTGGGGGAACCCTAGGGGGCGCGAGTGGGTGTGACGCGCGAGCGTAAAATAATTTGAAATATAAACGGGGAAAGTATAGTTGGAAAGAGTTGTAGACAGGTAAGAATGGAGTGGGGGAGTGTGAGTGGGACCCGCGTCTGACACAGCTCACTCGGTTCGCATGTGAGGCAGTGGGTGGGACCAGCCTAATTATAATTATTTACAACTTTTTTAACCCGTAAACATCGGATTAGGCATAATCTCGGTATGGGGTGGGGGTGACACCATGTTTGGCGCCTTTTTCATTGGCTCAACGTTCTAACAAAGGTGGAATAAAAGGGTTTGGTACAATATACTTGCAATAAGATTTTTTTTTTATTGTTTATTATATGATCTTTGAACATTTTTATTTATATCTCCTCTTCATTTTCAAATTTTTTTTAATTATTTACATAAATTACTGAAAAATCGAGTAGAAAGAAGGGGAAGATGGTCGCATTTTTAACCTAGTTAAGTACGGGAGTGATTGGCGACTGCATCGTTACCAACCCTAAGATTGATATCAATATAGATGCGGTCATAGGAGCGTTAGCTTAGAGACAATTCTTATTGTGATTTGAATTTTCTTTTAACATAACTTGTTTAACTTACTCAGACGAGTCAATTTTCAGCAAAGTCCACGATTGGAATAGTTTTTAGTGCCTTGAGGAAGAATTTGATAAACAAATCGATCAGAGCTTGAGGAGGCTCCACGTTCTCCCAAGAGGTGGTCTTTCTCATGAATTGAGGAGCATCGCCCATTGCCAAAATAAAGATGAAGTTCAACCTTCAATAACCTACTCACTAGTAATTGTTCCCTTTAGCAGGCTAGCTTCTTCCAACTTATTTATCTAGTTAGATTTCGGTCTCAATGACTCAATTTTCCACTTTCTCTAACGAACAAAAGTTATCAATTATTTTTTAAATTGTTCTTGTCAAGATTCGCTTCTAGACCTAGAGTTACCTCATCACAACCTTCAACTATTGATCAGCCTAATTGGCTTGAGCAAATGTGTAAGCAGTATACTAGATTAGTTTTGCGATCTCGAGTTCTAGGATTATCTTCTACCCCTCCAATTTTTTATCATTTAATTGATCACAGTGAGAATTTTTTATCATTCATTTGTTTGTCATAGACCACTAAGTAAAGCACAAACCCTGAGCCATATAAATCTCCCTGGCAAGATGTTTGACGACAACCGTTAGACTTCGAGCATATTCTCCATATGGAGGATCCATGCTCAGGTAATAATATTGAACTTCTTTTTTAGACGACCGTTAAATTTAAACGTCGGGTCTTCAGACTTGTGGCATTTCTTGGGTTTTTTCAAGAATGATCTTCACCATCCGGTCATATTGAAATGCTCGGGGCTAAACCAAGTCTTGAAGGTTTGGTCGGGTAGGTCACTCTAAAAGCAAGAGGTCTTGCAAGGAATACTGCACGTTTGCAAATCAATCGATGTTCTCAATTGGAAGCCAATTTTTCTAAACACTCTTTTCGGTATAGGCCAAAGGATCAACCATTTTATCAATGCATGTGTGGAATTTTTTGTCTTATGAGTATCACTGAGAGTCTGTGATGAAGATATGAAAGAAGATAAATATAAATTATCCCTAATTAGAGGATTTATTTTGAGATTATTAAATTAAAGATTTATATATTTTTTATTTTCTAGGTTAGTGTTGATAGAATTTACTGATTGTGTTTGTTTATGTGGCTTTAAAACGAATTAATTCTACCAAACAATAATCTTATGATTTTGTGTTCTTGGGGAGGGAGAGAAGAGAATTTAAAGAGAGAAATATTGTAGTAGGCACTGTATTGATTTTCAGAATTGTGTGAATAGTACAAGAGAGACGGCACCTTACGAGCATATGTGGCTTCCGGTGTTGACGAGGGTTCCTTACCCTCGTCTTGATCTCTCACACTGCTTCCCCTATCATGCCTCGTCCTACTACTATGCCTTAGACTAGATGGGCCTCATTAAAAACCTCGCCGTAAACCACCCTTGTGGATAAACCGGACGGAGGAAAAAAGAGCGCGCCATCGGGGTCCTATTGACTAACAGGCGAGCTCATGGGCGAGCACAGAGGCGGTCGAGCTCTTGGGCAAGTTCTGGGACGAGCTCTGGGGCGAGCTCTAGGATGACAGAGATGACCCCTCTTGGGCGAGCTACGCAGGTGAGTCATCTCCATGTGGGCGAGCTCTGCACCTTTAAGGATCTGGGTGGGTCCTGACGACCTGTCAAACCTTGGCGATTATTCATATACTAATGGTACTAGTTCGCCAGTCCAACATTTGCCCCCCAGCTCGCATGTGTCATGACCTCGTCAAATGACACAGGCGAGCTGGAGAACTTGAAGTTCAGCGAACTGTCCCTGTGCGACTGCCGAGCTAGCAGGCGAGCTCGGTGAAGGTGGTTATTCTTGGTCGTCGTGGTGCGGGAATCCAGGGGTCATGCACGCCTTTTGAGACCTCGGTTCCCGCCCACCATCCTATCATCTTTCAAATTTCTTCCAAACAGGTCCCTGTACTTTGTGAATATCAAACCTCGCCCCGACGTCTATAAATAGGGGGAAATGGATTCATTTCCTCACTTCTTGCATTTCGAATTCTCAGAGCTTTCCCGACGACCGATTTTTCTTGTGCTCGATGGATTTTGGAAGGCTCTTCAAGGTAGGATTCGATTTCTTTTCCCTTCTCTTCTATCTTTTTATTTGATTTTTCTGTTGTTTCTTCGGGATTACGGAATTTTGGACCATGGGTTGCACCGAGAAACTTTGCATTTCCCTGACTTTTGGACTATTGGATTTTGGACTAAGAAACTCTTGAACTTCCCTGAGACCATGTCGACACATTCATCGAGTAGGACTCTTTCGGACCGGAATCCTGATAAACGGCCAATAATTGAGGATGAGCCACTTCGGGTTTCGTATGTAGAGATCGGCTCCAGCTCCGAGGCGATCTCGGCAGCTCGCCAGGTCCCCAGCGAGCTACGTAGCGATCCGGAGGAAGGAGCCTCTAGTTCTGTATACCGCGAGGTGTGGGAGGAAGGTGGCGAGGTCGCCCAAGAAGAAAGAGTTGCCAGTGGCAACGAAGGGCCCGAGGAGGTCGAGGAGGGCGCTGCCGAGGTCGGTGAGGAGGGTGGCGAGCTGGAGGAGGTCACGCTCGAATGGTTCCGCCGCATCGGTTTCCCGGAACCTCAGCTGGTTGAGTACCAGGTCCCAGCCCAGGTGGCTCACCCATTCGATTGGAATGAGTACGTCGCCGAGTACGCGGCGAGTTTTCCTTGCCCAAATCGGGCACCTCACACCGACCCCGCCGACCTGGAAGAAGTCGTCCCTTCTGAGTACAAGGCTGGCGAGGTGGTGAGCCTTATTGATGAATGCGACCTGCCTATTATACGCAGGGAGTATCGCATCCCACTGGATATTTTTATGTATGCCCCGATGAAGGATGAGCGGGCCGACGCACCTCTTGAGGGGATGACCGCTTTGAACGTAGATGTCTTGAGGGTCGGGCTTACTTTGCCGCTGCACCCGATCATTGGCCAGTATCTTGCTGACAATAATCTGGCCATTACCCAGCTCACACCGAATGCATGGAGTAACCTCCTCGCCGCCCTGTCTGTTTTTGGGTTGGAGGGTTATGAGAACGCGACGACCTCGGCGGACCTGGGCGAGCTCTTCGCCGTGACCAAGCGGGCGCAGGATGGCGCGGGGTATTATTATCTGAAATCTCGTCCAGGGGAGAAATTTCTTGGGGACCTGCCCAATAAAGTCCGTGAATGGAAGAAGCAGTTTTTCTTCGTAGGCGGCAACTCGCGAGCCTCCAACACGTATCATGGACGGGGTGATCGTATTCCCACTCCTGAGGGATATGGGGAAGCCAGCAGTAAGTCGCCTATTTCGGTGTGCGTGGGTTGAATTAGATATACTAATTCTAAATTTCTTTCCTTTTGCAGTTCCGAAGCGACACAAATCCAGCCGGGGCAGGCCTAGAGTGTCGGAGCAGTTCGACGTGGTGCGCGCCATCTGCTATTTGAGAAGCGAGAAGGACAGACAGGTCGCCCATTTGTGCGCGCACCATTACCTGCGGCTCGCCGGGCTCCTTACACTACCGCACCACCTTGACATCCAAGGTCCCGAGCTCCCAGGTCCAACTCTTTGCAGCTCGCCTATGGGGGGTAGCTCGCCCATTATGCTGATATTTGTAATTTTTGTGCAGGTGGTAGCTTCGTTGCCATCCCGATCGCCGAGGTCCCCGAGGCCTATCAACTTGTGAAAGAGCGATTCGAGATGGGCCCACCTCGCCCCAACAGACTTGCCCCGCCGTCTGTGCTCGCGCTGGAGGCGAGCAAGAAGGCAGAGCTCACCTCCAAAAAGGGCGAGGCAGGTGGGTCGGGAGCCCAAAAGGAGAAAGCCAAGGCTCCTGAAAAGTCCAAGGCATCGGAGGTCGCCCGGGCCGGGCGAGGTGGAGGACGAGCTGCTGCCCCTTCCGAGCGAGGTCGAGGAAAGAGGAGGGCCCAAGGTGGTGGTGGATCCCGAGCTGGCGAGGAGGATCCCCCAGCTCACAAGAGAACGAGATACACCGGCATGGTTAACGAGGAGTCCGACCGGGCTGAGAGGACCTCGGCGAGGTCGGGGCAGGGGGGCTCTGTTCAATCCACCGCCCCGCTGGCAGCTACGCCCATTCGGAATTCGCCCCCTTCACCTTCTCCATTCGGGGTGCAAACCACCGACGATACGCTATTGGGTTGGGACCCCGACCGACTTCAGTAAGTAGTTCGCCCAAATGACCTTTATTGCCTATTACCTTATTTTTTCCTAACACTTTCTATCGAGTTCAGTAAGTAGCTATGCTCCAATTGCTTTCCCGAACCGCCTCAAGGCTCTGCATGCCTTCGAGCGATCTCGCACTCTCACGTCGATGCAGAACCTTCCTCCGGGCATAGCCCGGAATGCTGTGAGCGAGGTGCCGAGGCACTGGACGACCCCGTTGGTGGCGGGCATCAACAGCCAGGACCTGAGGGTGAACCTCCTTCTCTCGGGCCACTATGCGAGTAGATTGGTGCTCGCCAATCAAAAGTCCCTCGAGCAGGTCGCCGAGCTGGAGGCAGGCCGCTCCAATAGGAACAAACGGATGCTGGCGTTGGCGGACTCCACTGACAAAGCAAAAAAGCAGGCGCAGCTCGCTGAGGAGAAAGATGCAGCATCGTTGATCGCTGAGCAGGACGCTTTGAATCAACTCGGCGACCTCCAGCGACAGCTCGTCGGGTTTGAGAGAGACACAGAGGCCAAACTCAAGGCAAAGGAAGAGGAGCTCGCCGGACAGCTCGCCCGGGAGATCGACCAGCATAGTCTGACGAAGAGGGATCTGGAACTCCAGCGAGGCCTGGCCCGGGGGGGACAGGGAGTGCGCGAGGCTAAGGGCCGAATTGGAGGCGAAGGCCCTTGAGGTCGCCGAACTACGCAACAGTGCTGCCTCCTCGGCCGATTTGGTAGCTGCGAAAGCCGAGGCCTCGGATCGGGGCTTCGTGCAATGTTACGCCGAGGTTCTACGGGCCCTCTGGTGGGCGCGAGTCCATCATGATGATGAGGTGAAGGCGGTAGTGGGCGAGTTTAAGGAGTGCCTGGACAGGGTTCCCTTCCCTGATGATGCCGAGCTGGATATTGGCGACCTCCCCGAACTTGGAATTCCACTGGATTTTGTTCTGGCACGGTTCAAGATTATCAATACCATCCCAGTGCCGGAACTGAATCTGGGCGAAACGGAGGTCGCCGACCAAGAAGAGCGGACTCCGCCCACTATGGAGCAACTTCAAGAGGCGTGTGGGGATGCCATACTAAATTTGGGCGAGTTCGATGCCAGCGGGCTTACTGGCAACATTACTTCAGAGGCCGAACTTGCCCTTCCTGGTGCCCAGGTCGCCCCTATCCCCACCGAGGTCGCCTCCGCCCCTGCTGATGCCCCCGAGACTTAGGCTTTTCCTTGCTTTCTTAGATTAGCTTTTTTAATTTCCAACTTGTAGTAGGCTGACGGGTTGCGGAGCTTGCCCAGAAGGAGCTCCCTTTTTGTAGCTTTATTTTTCGTTCAAGTAGATTCAGCTCGCCTGGCACATGCAGCTCGCCCAGAAGGAGTTTTTTGTAGTTCAAAGACGGCCAGCTGGTCGGCCTTTGTGGCCAGCACTACTACTCATACTTAGGATTTTTTCAAGTATATTTTTTACTTGAAAATTTCTTAAGTATCTTTTGAATATAAGTCGAGCATTTTTCGTCCAACTCTTTTCCTTTATGTATTTGCGCCTTTACGTTATAATTTCGTAAATAGCTCATTTTTGTTTATTTTTCTGGTACATAATTGTTCGTCTTATTCTACTTTGAGAAGCGAATCGTTCGTTTTACGTCACTTACGACTACGAATTGTACCTCTGTTTTGAGAGTGCGTATCATTCGTCTTACGCCACTTAGGGCCACGAATCATTCGTCTTAGACCACTTAGGGCGGCGAACTGCACTTCGATTGATTCACGTTGGGCCATTGGGTTTCATGAACCTTGCCTTAGATATTTCTGGATTGGACTGCACCAATCTTCACCACCTTCACTGTCCTCCTGCCCCCCGCTCGAGGTTTGATTTATCTTGTAATCGGACGTCGAGGGGTTTTTCAGTGTGGTGATCACAACCTCCGTGAATTCGGCTTCGCCGTTGCTAGTAGCTAGCCGGGCTAGGGCATCTGCTTGTGTGTTCTCTAGCCGCGGTATCTGATTGATGTAAACTTGTGTAAACATCGAGATCAGATGCGCGGCTATTTTCTGGTAGGTGATCATCTGCTGGTCTTTTGCCTCATATTCCCCCCGGACTTGGGATATTATTAGCTGGGAATCTCCGAAAACTTGAAGATTGGTTGCCCCCACAGCTAATGATAGCCTAAGTCCTGCTATCAACGCTTCATACTCCGCCTCATTGTTGGTTGCTCGAAAGTCGAACCGAATTGCGGAGGTAAAGACTTGTCTGTCTGGGCTGATCAGGACCACGCCGGCGCCTGCTGCCATGCTAGTTGATGATCCGTCCACGTAGAGATGCCACGGAGCTATACGCCCCCTCGTCGGATCTTGTGGGAAAGTTAGCTTGATGATGAAGTCGGCCAGTGCTTGTCCCTTGATCGTTGTTCGGGGTGCGTAGGTTATACCGTATTGGCTAATCTCCAGTGACCATTTCAGCAGGCGTCCAGCAGTGTCTGGGCGCTGTAGTATTTAACGCAGTGGGAACGTTGTCAGCACCTCTACCGGATGGTCAAAGAAGTATGGCCTCAATTTTCTAACACTCATCACCAGTGCATAAGCCAGCATCTCTGTTGGGGTGTACCGCAACTCAGCTTCATGTAAGACTTGGCTCACGTAGTACACTGGTAGGTGTGTTTTCGCCTCTTCTCGGACCAGGACGGAGCTGATGGCCACCTCCGACGCGGCTAGGTACAGATACAGCTTCTCTCCAGGTATTGGCTTCGACAGAACCTGTGTATCCGCCAGGTATGTTTTGATATCTTCGAAGGCTCGTTGGCATTCATTTGTCCAGACGAAGTGGTTTTTGAGGTGGAGCTTGTTGGCCTTGGCTGCCTCTTTGTACCTCCGTGTGTTTGCCTTAATTGTCTCGAAAAATGGATGATTTCGGTCGCCGGACCTAGAGATGAATCTGTTCAGGGCTGCCATGCACCCTGTCAGCCTTTGAATTTTTTGGACGGAATCGGGTATACCCATCTCGATTATGCATTGGACCTGTGTTGGGTTGACCTCAATTCCCCGTTGGCTAACTAGGTGCCCCAGGAACTTCCCAGAGTGTACGCCGAAGCTGGTTTTTTTGGTGTTCAACTTCATGTTGTAGTGGCGCAGTATGTCGAAGGTCTATTTCAGGTGGTCCAGGTGGTCCTCCTTTCTCAAACTCTTGACAACTATGTCGTCCACGTACACCTCCATGGATTTGCCAATGTGTTGGTCAAACATTTTGTTCACCAATCTTTGGTAGGTAGCTCCGGCGTTGATGAGTCCGAACGACATCCTTTCCCAACAGTACATGTTCTTGTTAGTGTAGAACGCCGTGTGTTCCTGGTCATCTGGGTGTAGAGCTATCTGGTGATAGCCCGCAAAAGCATCCATGAATGTCATCATCTCATGGCCTGCAGTGCTGTCCACCAGCTGGTCAATGTGAGGTAGTGGGAAGTTGTCCTTCGGGCATGCTTTGCTCAGGTCTGTGAAGTCAATGCAGAGTCTCCACGTCCAATTGTGTTTCTTCACCAGTAGGGCTGGCAATCGGGCTGGGCCGGGCCGGCCCGGCACTGGTCCATCGGGCTTTGCGACTTTTGCGGGCCGGGCCGGGCCAGGCCCGGTACTAACCGAGCCTTCATTTTAACGGCCCAGCCTGGTCCTATGCGGGCCACCGGGCCAAACTGGCCCATTACTCTTTAATAATTAAATTTGCAAAATATTATTTTCAGCTAAGCAAGACAGACCATTACATAAGTGATAAATATGTTTCTCATTACGAATGAAAATACACTAAAATTAAAAAAAGATAGCAATATCCACCATCAGTTCATCACTAACCCCAATGCAATATCCATCATCAGTTCAATATTAACTAAAAGATTCACAGATCACAAATAAAATGAAGTTCAAAATCAGACTTCATTTGATTGAACATTGGAATCTTCTTCTTCTTGTAATGGTATCTCCTCAAATTCAGGTGTATCTGTATTTCATAATATAAACTATGTGAGATAAAAATCAAACAATTAAAAAAAAGATTTTTTAAACTATTATTATTACCTGAAGATACAACTTCTTTGAAACCATGTAACCAATTACGAGTGCAAATGAGAGCTTGCAAATTATGTGGAAGCAAACAACTTCTATACTTGTTCAAGATACGACCACCGATGCTGAATGAAGATTCTGAAGCAACTGTAGTAATTGGAATGCTCAAAACATCACAAGCCATAATAGCAAGTATAGGAAATCGATCCTTGTTAACTTTCCACCAATCAAGTACATCTGTGGCTCTCACAGCAACAGTCTCTTCTTCCAAATATCTCTCAAGTTGAGACCTGCCTTCACCCGAAGAGATTTGACTCATCTGTTGCTTATACTCCTACAATTACATAAACATATAAACATGCAAACTAAATTAAATGCTTTTTAAATAACAAACAAGATCAATAAAAATAAATTATAGAACTTAAACTTACACGAGTTAGAGGGTCATCTATGTCTTCAATGCCAACTGAATATGGGTAAGAATAAGATGAGACAATCCTTGATGAGTTAGAACTAGAAGCTGCCCCACTTTGTTCATATGCACTATAAAGCCTACACATAGCCTCTTTTATCTTACTCACCTTTTCTTCGCATGTTTTTGGGTAAAGCTTCTTATAGACAAAGTTCACGTAGTGAAACTTCGAAGCTGGCTCAAAAACACTTCCAAATGCAAGAACAAGGCAACATGATTCCCAATACTTCTCAAATTTCAGCATCATCCTTGAGGCCATTTCTTTTATCACCATATCCTCACTAGTCAAACCCTCCTTCAATTTTATTTGGATGTTGGAAATATGCTTGAAATACAAATTGGAGGTAGGATAATAAGAACCGGACATCAGATTAGTGATATTATAAAATGGAGCCAAGAATAAACGCATTTTCTCCCCTCTTTCCCATTCCTCATCAGTTGGACAACATTTGTAATTTTTATCATAAAAGCACATAGAATGAAATGCCCAACGATATTTAATAGCACTTTCAAGCATCAAATATGTAGCATTCCATCTAGTTGACACGTCTAACCTCAAGAATCCACCACCAACATCACCCAATTTAACTTCCGCAATGCATTTTTTAAATAGTTTCAACCTCCCCTCCGAACTCTTCACATACTTGACACTTTCTCTAATCCTATCCACAAAATTTGATGCATCTCTTACACCATCTTGCACAATTAGATTCAAAATATGTGCACAACACCTTACATGAAAAAACTCACCTTTGCATAGCAAGCCCTTCGTCGCGTTTAGTCTTTCTTTGACCAACTTTTGCATTTTATCATTAGAAGAAGCATTGTCCAATGTAAGAGAAAATACCTTAGAAGAAATCCCCCAATCCTCAAGCACTCTAAGCAAATGTCTTGATAATTCCTCCCCAGTATGTGGACTATCCAACTCACAAAATGCAAGCAACTTAGAGTTCAATGCAAATTTCTCATCAACATAATGTGCAGTTACAGTCATATAACCTTGTGTAGTCAAAGCAGTCCATGCATCAGATGTTAAACATATTCGACCAGGAATATTGACTAACACCTCCTTAAGCTTAGCCTTTTCAATCAAATATATTTTTGTAACATCAACCTTTGCAGTGTTTCTACTAACAGGCTTGAATTCAGGATTTAGAATTTTATTGCATTCACGGACTCCCTCATACTCAGCATAGCTAAATGGAAGATCATGCTTAATAATACATTTAGCTAGTGCAGCCCTATAAGCATTTTCATCAAATTTCCACTTCTTCAAAAGTGTAGCTTGACTATCTAACAAAGCACCCACATCATGAAATTTTGGAGTTATAAAACACTTGAGAACATGACGTCTTAAATGAGCAGTGCCTGAGGAAGCTTTGCAAGTATAAAAGTTCCCACAAGATCTACACTTGCATTTTTCTACTCCATCTTTTAAACCAACCTTTTCAAAATGATTCCACACTTCAGATGCATTAGCCTTAGGTTTCTTACACTCCCTAGGTTCCTCATCATCAACAACATTATCTGCATGCATACTCTTATTGCTAGTAGTACCAAAAGGGATATTGGTACCTGTGGATGTAGTGCTCTTAAGAGTGTGGGTGCTCTTCGTAGTACGAGGATCTTCCTCCAACATCTCCAAATCATCATCTTCGTATGATTGGTTGATATCCATATCTTTTCAACTGTATCACAAAAGTACACACGAACACAATTTAAGCAATAACTCCACTGAGATACAGAGGTATCAGTAAAAGAAAAAAGGAATTATAAAAACTGGAGACTAAAATTGTTCTCTATTATATGTGACAATTCAACTCTCCAAACCTTAACTGCATACTAATTTAAGTAGATTTTTTCATATATTAATCTTGTAACTTTCAACTGGTATAAAATTAATTTCAAAAGAATCAGGATGCGGAGTCAGAGTGCCCAAGTTCATAAAGACCTTTGAAAAGGAAAAAGAAAATAAAGAACATGTTTATTTTTGTTTTTTCTTTCCTTTACATAATTACATATATATTTATATATAGATGTATATATGCGTATATCGGTATATGTATATATATTGTGACTTGTGTGTGCGGTGATTAAGTTATTGGCCAGTATCTAACCTGAATAATGGGCAAAGAGCCGAAGAGGTGGAAGGGTGAACAGCGACGAGCACAACGATGAACGGCTGTGCAGCACGGTGGGGTGGCGGCTGGCTCGGCGGCGCAGTGGGGTGGTGGCCGGCGCGGCGGCGCAGTGGGGTGGTGGCCGGCGCGGCGCAGCGTGTGCGGCCGGCAGTCAGGCAGGTGGCAATGTGGTGTTGTTGTCGTGTGTCGGTGTGTGTCGTGTGTGTGTTATGTCTTATCTTATGTGCTGTGGAGTGTGCTGTACAGCCTGTACTGCTGCTAGAATCAAATTAGGGCATCTGACTTTATTTGGGCTTTTGCTTTTGGGCCTTTTGCTGGGCCAATTTCAGATAAAAAAAAAAAAAAAAAAAAAAAAACGGGCCAAAAAAAAATTCGGGCCAAGCCCGGCCCAAGCCTGGTCGGCCCGACGGGCCTACTGGGCCGGGCCAAATAGGCCCGGTTCATTTCGGGCTGAGTTTTTTTAGGCCCAGCCCGGCCTAAAAACTGGGCCAACTGGGCCGGCCCATCGGGCCGGGCTCATTTTGCCACCTCTATTCACCAGGACGAGGTTCGCGACCCATTGCGGACACAGAGCTTCCTTGATGAGTCTGTTGTCTAACAACTTCTCCTCCTCAACAGTCAGAGCCGCGTACTTATCTGGTCCATACTTTCTTCGCTTTTGGCGTACGGGTCTCCTCGTCGGATCTATGTTAAGTCTGTGGCAAGCATGTTCCAACTGGATTCCCGTCATGTCTTCGTGAGACCAGGCAAACACGTCTAGGTTGGCCATCAAGAAGAGCTCCATCCTCGACCGGTACGGTTCAGGTAACTCAGAACCGATGAAAAGTTCTAAGTCTCTTTCTGGGTCCACCGGGAGTGCCGTCAACTCTTCCATGGGGGTTACTTTTCTCTTTTGACTTTTCCACCTCGGGTCGCTGATGAACTCGTCCCACTCCCCTTGTGACATCTGTGCAGGCTCATGGCCTATGCGCGGTTCGAGGTCATCGGGTTGGCTCTCAGCTTGGGCAAGCTCGTCAGCTGTGAACACCTCCGGTGGTCTGTCAGCTTGGGATGGTGTGGTGACTTGGGGAGTCGGGTCAACGTCCATCGGTGTTGGTTCTTGACCTCCCGCAGGTCCCCCACCTTGGGCCTCATCAGCTACCTCCATGGGAGTAGGTTGCTGTCCCTGCGCAGGTACCGACCCCTGCGCAGGTCTCAACACTTGGGTTTCTTCCAAGTCCTCCATTGGTGTCGGTTGTGTGTCTTGCACATGTCCAGTGCCTTGGTTGATTTCTGACAAATCACCTACCTCCATCATCTCTGTTTCGACCGAGATGACGTCTAGGATGTTTGGCTCGTCTGCAGGAATCTGTACGTCCTCTTCGAGGATGTGGACTTGTGTAATAGACCTCTTGACCCGGCCATCTTTGATTTGGAGTAAACACTCTCAGTCCTTTTTCTGGTCACCTTTTATAGTTCCGGCACCTTTTGGAGTTGGGAATTTTAAACAGTAGTAGTAGGTCGAATACGCCGCTTTGAATTCATTAATAAAAGGACGGCCAAGGAACCCGTTGTAGGAGGACTGCTGGTCGACAACTAGGAAATCTATGAGCCTAGTCAGTCTCCTTTCGGGGTCCTCAGCCGATACAAGCTGGACGCTCAACCTAACACTACCTAGGGGGCCGGTTACAGCTTCTCCGAACCCCACTATCCTAGCATTGCTAGGTTCCAGATATGACTCAAAATCACCTAAGGCATCCAAGGTGGATTTGAAGAGAATGTTGGTGAATGCGCCGGTGTCCACAAGTAGCCTGTGAACTCGGACGTTCATGATGTTGGCGGTTATCATCAACGAGTCGTTGTGGGGCATCAGTACCCCCTCCAGGTCCGCTGAAGAAAATGTCAGTTCGTCAGCAAGCTGTGAGATGGACCTGGGGCCGGAGCTGCCTTCCTGGACTTGGTTTATGGCCCGGATTTCGGCCTTCCTCTTTCTCCTGGATATGGAGGATCCCCCGTCCTGGAGACCTCCGGCAGCTCCGATTTCCTCCTCAAGAACCAAGAGTTCCCGAGTAGGCTCCATGTTTTGCTGAGGTTGGGGAGGTGCCCTCCGTCTGTGATGGGGACCAGGTTGGTCTGCTTTCTCCTCCTCGTCATCGGAGGTAGCCATCCTCTCGAACCTCGGTCTCTTAGCTGGGGCCTTCTTCACAAACTCGGCCAATTTCCCCTCCTCGTAAAATTTCCAGAGTTGCTTGAGGAGGTCTCGACACTCGCTGGTGAAGTGGCCGATGGCCTGATGGTAGGCACAGAATTTGTTGGGATTGAGCTTCGTGCGGTCCTGGCGGATTTGCCTCGGCTCTTCCAGCATGGCCTTGCCTTTGACGGCAGTGAAGACGTGGTCAATGGAGACAGTGAGGACCTAGTTGAGCTTTTCTTTGAGCTCATCTCCCTCGCCAAAGGCCTTCAAGTTCCGGGGAGCTTTGTAGGTGCCCCCGGACTTCTTCCCGTAGGGCTTCCTTTCCTCGTGGGCACCAACTTCTTTCAGTAGTGCCTCCTGCATAGCCACAAACACCCCCGCCTTGTGGCGGAATTCGCTATAAGTGTTGGGACATGCGAGGTGCATCTCCTTCCAGAGGTCGGTGCCCCTCCTCAGTCCGGCCATCGCTGCGACGACCTTGGTGTCTTCACTCACTGGCTAGCCTTCCAGCAGGATTTTGTCGAACCTTTCCAGGTATTGCTGGTCGGTCTCGCTCTCACCTTGGTGGATGTTGGCGAGCCGGTGTTTCTGGGTAAGGTAAGATCCGAACCCAGAGAAGTGGGCCAGGAACTCCCGTGAGAGTTGGCCAAATGAGCAGATTGACCCCGGGGCGAGTGAAGAGAACCATCGGTGAGCTCGATCCCCTAGGGTCAGCGGGAAGTTCCGGCACTGGGTGGAGTCAGTGGCACCGACCGAAATCATGAAGTCCGCGTACTTGGCCAGGTGGACTTTCGGGTCCGATTCGCCTTCGTATGCGGACATCACCGGGAATTGAATTTTCTTCTGCATCGGTACGCGGAGGACGGCAGGTGCCAATGGAGAGGTGGGGAGAGTCGTGGCGTCAGGTCCGCCAGACTTGGCCGCTACTTGTGCTTGTAGCATTTCAACGGCCTTTTTCAGTGAGGCCAGCTCGTCATCTCGGGTCACCTCCGGCGGAGGGTGCTCAAAGGTCGTGCATCTCGCTGACGCACGTCCTCGAGGTGCCTCACTCTGGGGTGACCTCTCAGTGGCGGGCTGGAATTGGCGTCCACTGTGGGGGCCCAGTCGGTCAGTGGCGGGTCTCCTCAGCCTTTCGTGGGCTGATCTGCGTGGCTGCTGATCGAAGTCCCCATGGGACGCAGCTGGGGCCGCCATACGCTCATTCTCTTAGTATCTTGGGCCCAGGCGGCCTTGGAGGACTTCCCTCCTTTGTGATTGTGATTGATGGGTGCCAGATGCCCCGGTGTAGGCGGACTCCCTTCCAGTGTAGGGAGCAGGACCCTCCTCCACCATTTTAGCCTTGCCGGTTCTCTCCCTGCGCTGGCGAGCTTGTGCCGAACTCGCCTCCTGTTCGGTGGGGAGTACGATGTAGTCCCCTCTGGTTTGGGTGCCTTGAGTGGGCCTGGTCTGGTCCCGGGTTTCGGCGGCTGGAGCTCGCCTGGGTACTAGGGCGAGCTCGTCCTGCTGTCGCTGCTGCAACCTTTGTAGGGTCGCGATGGTGCGTTGGAGCTCGTCAGGATTGCTGACCAGGTCCCTCAGAGCGGGGGCCAAGTCCTCCTGGGTCACCGCAACTCGCGGAGGTCGCGGAGCTGTGGTGCTCTTCTGGGGAGGTGGTTGTGAGGTCTCCACCACCTGGCGTGAGGTCTCCACCACCTGGCGTGAGGTCTCCACCTCGGCCTGGTTTTGATCACCCCCTTTAGACCTTCCCGCAGCGGCGGAGGCCTGTCCCTTGGCGGCTCGAGTGTTAGCCATTTTTGGGTTTCAGATGGGGTAGCTTGCTGCAGGTCGTCGAGATGGAGGGAGGTCGCTATAGTGGTGGAGGTTGCCGGTGCGGTGGTCGTCCAGCTTAGGTGGAGCTGTGCAAGTTTTCGTCTAGCCTCGCGTGTGACGAATTATCTGAAATTCAGTTTATTCGTGTGCACGCGCGCGTTTGAAAACTTGTTCTGGGCCGATTTCGTGAAATCCAAAAACTCGGGTTTTTGTCCGGAAATCTGGGGTCTTCGTTCAAGGGATGAAGGTGTATGTGTATCTTCAAGTGTTCTTGAGTTTTATCAAGAACACCTTCAAATCTTCAAACCTTCAACCAAACCCTAACTTTTTCGTTCTTGAGATTTTTAATTTTTCAGGTTCGAGGACCCTTCTTCTAGCGCCAAATTGTTGATAGAATTTACTGATTGTGTTTGTTTATGTGGCTTTACAACGAATTAATTCTACCAAACAATAATCTTATAATTTTGTGTTCTTGGGGAGGGAGAGAAGAGAGTTTAGAGAGAGAAATATTGTAGTAGGCACTGTATTGATTTTCAGAATTGTGTGAATAGTACATGAGAGGTCTTATTTATAGGTGTGTGAGTGTGAGACGGCACCTTACGAGCCTATGTGGCTTCCGGTGTTGACGAGGGTTCCTTACCCTCGTCTTGATCTCTCACACTGCTTCCCCTATCATGCCTCGTCCTACTACTATGCCTTAGACTAGATGGGCCTCATTAAAAATCTCGCCGTAAACCACCCTTGTGGATTAACCGGACGGAGGGAAAAAGAGCGCGTCATCGGGGTCCTATTGACTAACAGGCGAGCTCATGGGCGAGCACAGAGGCGGGCGAGCTCTTGGGCAAGTTCTGGGACGAGCTCTGGGACGAGCTCTGGGCGAGCTCTAGGATGACAGAGATGACCCCTCTTGGGCGAGCTACGCAGGTGAGTCATCTCCATGTGGGCGAGCTCTGCACCTTTAAGGATCTGGGTGGGTCCTGACGACCTGTCAAACCTTGGCGATTATTCATATACTAATGGTACTAGGTCGCCAGTCCAACAGTTAGTTTATTATAAATAAGAGTTTTAACCTCATTGTAAGTATCGTTGTCAAATGGGTCGATATTTTTTTGGGCTGCGATCGGTACTCTTTGAGCCACATATTTTCAAGTCCGTCCAGGATCAAGACGGGTCACTGGGCTACGGGCCAAATCGGTCTGATTTTTTATAAAGAATTTTATTTTTTTTATTTTTAATATATCACCATTATATTTAATTTCTATATTTATCTTATTAATCGATAATTGTGTATACAAATACTACTACAATAATCATAAGATTTTATTTGATTTGCCAAAAATAATATGCTAATTAAAATAAAATCAAATTTCTATATAATATTTAAGCAACAACAGTTCAACAAACCTTAATAAACTATAACTCACAAAAATAAATTCAAAAATAGTTTTCTAAAAATCCTTGAGTAGGTATTGTGTGAAAATATTTTATGATAAACTTATTATGAAATTGTTTTAAAATATTAAATATTTGGCCAAGTGTATCAAAAGTTTAGATCAATATATAAATTTAATTGACCTCGGTTTTTGATACACTTGATGTGATTTTTGATACACATGGTTAAATATTTGATATTTTAAAATTGGTTCATGATAAGCCTATCATGAATTATTTCATTCAAAACTTTGCCACAATCCTTTATGAACTCAAATTCATTAAAAAAAATTAATCATCTAATTCAACATCCCTCTAATAAGTTTGAATTATAATTCATACTAACAAGCATAGGAACTTCTAAATAATGTATTTTTAACATTATCTAATTTATATTTTTAATAATTCACATTAATTAATTGAGATAAAAAAATTTTGGTTAAAAATATTCTTTTGAGAAAGTTTCAATTAACATGCACATATTCCTTGACCATAACACATAAAATATTTAATGAAAGTATTTAAAAGAATAATCGAAGAAAAAAATTCAAAATAAAAATAGTATAACTCATAAGAATATAGAAAGATTCATACGAGAAATATCATATAAAAAATATTTTTTTAACTAAAAAATAAAATATCGGGTCAAGTTGGCCCATAAAAATTAGGCCAAACCCGAGACGGGCCAAATAGGTCCGGGTTTTTTCGGGCCTATAATTTTTAGGTCCATTCTATCTTTGTAAACGGGCTTTTCGGGGTGGCCCAACGAGTTTGACTCAATTTGACAGCTCTAATTGTAAGAGATTTATTTTGATGAATAAAAGTTTAGTGTCATATTCGTAAGACCCTTGCAATTGTTATGTTTCCGCTGCGTCAGATGGTAAAGTATGGGAGAAGATCGACATCAATATTTGATATTGATATTTATCCCTGATTAGAAGATTTATTTTGATTATTATATTTAAAGATTTATATGTTTCTTATTCTTTAAATTAATTTATTATAAATATGGGGGCGTTTGGTAAAAAAATTATTCAATGGTAATGTGAATGAGATATACACATAGTAATTATTATATGTAATGAGAATGAATGAGGTAAATAGCATTACTTTTTCTCCTAAATAAGGTAATCATCACCCCCATTTGATTACCTCAATCTCACCTTATAACCATCCCCTCAATCAATCCTCCATAACACAACAAACAACTTTTTTGTCAACTTTTTCAAAATTGGAGCACAACATTAATGATGTAACCACCATGAACATAAACTCTAATTCAACAAATGTAAGGATAAAGAAGGAAAATGAAATTTCATTCCCATTACCATTGAAGATTTTGAAACAAGCGCCCCCTAAGAGTTTTAATCTCATTGTAAGGGAGATGATTTGTTGATTAATACTTTAGTCCCGTATTGGTATGTCCCTTATAATTTTTACGTTTCCTGATGTGCCGATTGTTATGCAAAGTCAATTCTAGAGTCTAACGATGCCTCCCAAACGTGACCAAGACATTATTACCCTCCACGATCAAGTTGCAACGCTCACCTGCGCATTAACCACAATGTAAATTTTATAGCTAGAAATTCTCACCCGATTGGACTCGGCTCCCAAACGACCAAGAACAACCCCTTACCATGGTCATCGGCCATCTGCTACCGCCGACCATATCACCACCCACTCATCGTACATCGCCGATGTTTCTCCCACAGCACCAACCTCAATCGAGGTCTCCTCCTGCTGTTCTGTCTTAGATGTTCACGCAACCACCCGTCTCTGGTAGGGGTGGGAATAGATCAGGCTACCTGACATGGGTCTACGGTTTGACATACTAAAAATCAATCTCGACTCGGCCTATTTAATAAATAAGCTAGACCCAAGCTTTTTTAAAAGCTTATTTGGCTAACTAGGTCAAACCTGAGCTTTTTAGGAAGCCTTTTAAGCCTGGATTTATATATATATAAATATAAGTAATTTTTATAAAATATAACTTATTATTTTTATTTATTAAATAATACCTACATATTTAACTATAAGGTCAATAATTTTCTTAATTTTTTTGAGTTGATATTATTTTTTATTTGATAAAATATTTAGTATTATAATTGGTGGTGTTGAGAAATTTGATAATTTTATATGTGTGATTTTGAATTTTTCATAATAAATTTAATTATTTTATAAAATTAATTATTAGATAGACCTTTAAAAGGTTTTCAGGTCTGACCTGTTTATTAAAAAGATCTAACCCGAGCCTGCTAAAAAGCCTATAGTATATAATAGGTCAGATTTAGACTTATAAATTGTAAATCAAGTCTAGACTTTTTTTGTGAGAGACCTAACTTATATGCGCTCGTAGTTTCTGGTCAAGATGCCCTAGGTGGCCAATTTGGGTCATTTACTTTGCCCGCCTTGCTTGGCCATCTGATTTCCATGGGTCTTTTGACTTGTCTAAATATTTGTGGCCTTCTTATGGGATGCATCGGCATTTTGTTGGCTTTCATGTGACTAATTTTAATTATGGAGATGGACCTTTTGAATTTGGAGGTTTAGTTTATTGTAATTTTAATAATTATTATTTTATAATTAATGATAATTATTTTGATATTACTCTAATAGTTTTATTTGTTTATCGTTTCAAGATTTTGGGTTACGAACGCACGACAAATATTTTTGACGTTCAAAGTGTTTTGTATTATTGCTTTCCATGGAGTTGAACATGTTTTTGCATTCTATTGCTCAAGATACAAATTCCTACAAATTTGTTTCGAAGTGGTAGAAAATGATGAATATACAAATTTATTCCTAATTAGAAGATTTATTTTTATTTTTATTATTATTATTATTATTATATTTAAAGATTTATATGTTTCGTATTCTCTGAGTTAGTTCATTATAAATAAGAGTTTTAAGCTCATTGTAAGAGAGATGTTTTGATGATTAAAAGTAGTGTCGTATTAGTAAGTCCCTTGCAATATATTCCCGCTGTGTCAGACTGTCTCAATTTAATAAAAATAAATAAAATTTTGTAATTGATTCTTATTAGATTTTAAAAAATAAATATTTACTATATTCTATAAGTAAAATATTGTAGACATTGATGTAAATTAAAAAAAAAATTGACACAATGTCACTTTTCGCATTGTATTTTTTAAAAAACATCATCTATTATATCTTTTTGTAAAAATATAATTGAAAAGGTCACAAAAGGGTTGCATAGAGGTCCTAGAAGAATCAAACCATGATTGTAAAGTTAAATAATAAATTTAAAAAATTATTTTATTAACTCTTATGATTGAATTTTTTTAAATGATTAAAGGTAGAGTTAGGACGAAAATATTACCCCTCCCCCACCCCCAGTCCATGATAAATGGACTACCTTGGTTGTACACAATTATTAAAAAAAATAGATTTGATGTGTTAAAGAGAAAGTGTTAGTATAAAAAAGTATTTGACATGATGTGTAAAAGTGTGTATGACCGTTTAAGACAATGTGGATCATTTATTATGGACGGATAGAGTATTAATATTAGGGTGATTTATATATAGGTTCAAAAAATCACTATATTTATAAATAAGTTCATAATATTTGCACGGAAACACTTTTTTTTTCACAGAAGCACTTTTTTTTTTACACAATACCTATTTATAAATATAATAATTTTCTTAATAAATCACCCTTAATATTATTATCCATACAATGAAATTGGAGGCCTACTAAGGAGTGGAGTAATGAGATCAGACAATGAGAATAGCAATTTGCTATTGCCAGATACCGGATGCGTGTCTGAGCGTGTTTTACCTATTATGGTAAAATCGTTAGTTGGTGTATATGCCTTCTGATAAAGCCTGTAAGCTGCGCCCAAATCTCCCTCCACTAATATATTTTTTCTGCACAAATATAAATATGCTTAGCAAGATTATAAATTTTTTAATTCAATTTTATTTTCATCAAAATATTGTACATATCAAATTGTATATTTTTTATTATTAAAGTATTAATAATTATTTTTTTAAGTATCATTAATTATTTAATATTTTTTGAGACATTACTGATTATTAATTAAATACTCCCTTCATCCCACTATAAGTTGCTCATTTTGCCATTTTCTTCCGTCCCACTATAAATTGCTCATTTGATTTTTTACCTTTTTAGAAAATTATTATTCATTTTTTTATTATTTTCGATATTTTTTACACTATTCATACTATTTTATAATTTTTCTCCATCACATCACATGTACTATATCAATATTTTTATATCATTCTTAATATTAGTGCCTAAAAATTGTGAACAACTTATAAGGAGACGGATAGAGTAACTTTTATTAAAATTTAAATATATATCATATGACTCATTTTTCATTTGTCCTCCACTTGTACATTCCGACATTATTTTCCAAAGAAATTAAATTTAATTCTTAACTGAAATATATTAAATTCCTAATTATATACTATTGTGGGTCTATAGTACATGGCCTTTGAACACAAACATTAATAAGTATTCAACAAATCATGTGATAGTGGGGAAGGAAAACAGAAAAATTAAAATTGAGGTAATTTGATGATAATTCAGAAGGGTTTGATGTAAATAAAAATTAAATGTGAAGATAAACATTTATAAGAAATTTTCCACTTTCCTTCATAAAAAATTTTCCTCTTTCTTATTTAGAAATTAACAATATGCACTCATAAATAAAAATTTAAGCCCCAATATACTCATTTTTATTTTATTTTATCTACTCCCTCCGTCCCTAAAGACATTGCAACTTTCTATTTTGGTCTGTCCCACAAAAAATTTGCATGCCTAAAAGTGGAAATCATTTATTAAACTCTACTCTCATAACACACATATAATATTCATAAAAATGTACTACTTATTATACTTTTTTCTTAAACCGTGTGCCCAAAAGACACCGCAGTGTCTTTTGGGACGGAGGAAGTATCATTTATAAATTTTTATTAAAACATGTGTCACTTCTTTAACAAAAGTAATTTCGTGGATGGAAAGAATGTTTGTTAAGTGTGTGGTATGATCATGAATTATAGTGAAATTATTAATATGACCTAGAAAAAAAATAAAATATTTAGGGTTCATTTGGTTCAATAGATAAGATAAATAACTCAAGATAGATTAGACAAAATTATAATCTAGAGATGGTTATTTGTGAGTTAAATAATATATTTTGATTGATGGATTAAAATAATTAGTCATGCAAGATAATTTCATTTGTAATGTTTGGATTGTAAGATTAATAATAAAAAAATATGCAATTGACAATTTTTCCTCTATATCATAAACAAAAATAAAGTGAATTATGGTTCTCATTTGCAATATAAGAGGAGTATTTTAGTAAAGATAAAAACAATAAAGTATTATCATACCTCTTCCGAAGATAATATTATCTACGAATAATAAGATAATTGAATTTTAGTTTTGGGCTTTTTATTAATCTTGGGTTTTTGTCTATTAAATCAAATATTAAATTAAATAAGATAATTTAATTTATCTTAACTTATTCAACGAAGTAATTAAATGAGGCCTTATAGGTTGGCTTCATATAACATGTAATTTATTATTATTATTATTATTATTATTATTATTATTATTATTATTATTATTATTAATTACTAATTACTAATATTGTGTAAACCTAGTTATTAAATTGCTCAATAGAGTAGGAATGGTCTAATTTTAAATTTCTGATTTGTCTTTTTTAATGTTTATGCCGTATAACATTAAAAAAAAATTATTAAAAATGCTTGGTATTAAATATAGATACAATTTTGATTTGTATGGTGATGGATAGCTAGTTATGACGACACTATAGTTTTTTCTGAATGGTAGTTATGACACCATAGTTAGTTACTAATAGTATACTACTTTTAATTTAGTTACGCAAGTTGGAGACTTGGAGTCACCTTAATCAATGACAATATCCTTTCATTTTTTGAATTTTGTATATTTTAATTATTGATTATTTAAGTGATAAGAGCTCTACTGTCTGTCTAGGGTGTGAGTTGGGTTCGAGACAGAAGAGAGAAAATTTATTCCTTTTTATAGTGATCTTCTTTGTGGTAGGGATAATGGTTCTATTTTTGTAGAGATTATGGTTTTCTGCTGCGATGCGATGACAGTTTTAAGTGGTCTACTTTTTGTGGTGGTTGCAATTTTGATCTACATCGAGTCGAAATGATATGTCATATACTCGATGATATAAAAAATTATTATATTTTATTATATTAGGAACAAGTAAAAGAAATTTACATATTGAATTTAAAATTCGTTAATTTATTTAAAATAGAACATTTTACGAAAAAATATAAAAAAATTAGATATTGTCACTATTGATCAATTAAAAATATAAGAGAATAATTATTCATAAATTATAAATTATATTGAAAATATGGATAGTATTCCCTCCGTCCCAAAAGACATTGCGTTATCTTTTGGGCACACCGTTTAAGAAAAATATATAATTAATAAATTTTTATGAATATTATATGTGTATTATGAGAGCGGTGTTTAATAAAACATTTAATAAAGAATGAGTAAGTCTCTTATGTGCGACTGTATCATGAAATGAACCCAATATAAAATTTATCATTTATTAATAAAAAAGTAACTGGGGTGATAATATTTTTGTTAAAAGTGTATTTCATTTTTCCTTTTTTGCCGATCTAATGTCATGAGAAGATATCACACAATTTTTTCATAAAGAATTCATGGTCCGTGGAATATTATTTAAGGTGTTTCATGAGTAGAGTTTATATGAAATTAATGGTTCATGATAACTTTATTACAAAATAATTATAAAGTATCATACATTTAATCAGTAGTATCAAAAATCTTACTAGGAGATCAAGAGTTGAAGTAAATAAAATTTATAATAATTACAATATAATACTATTGATTCAATTTTTTTATACTTCTAAGGAATTTTTTTATACTCATATATAATCAAATAAATTATTTTCATATAATAATTTCCAAGGAAATTTTTTTACGTACTTATCATTTTCCATTGTCCTATATCTTGTTATTTTGATGTTTTTTCACTTTAGGTACTTATTACATATATAGATATCTTTATGATTTTAACTAAACAAAATAACAAGAATATTGAGTTAAAATAGAAATGAATATTGGGCACCCATTGATACTTTGACGCGATCCACACACATTTCCATTTCGACGTATTACTCTATCAAATAAACAAATGTTACTTCATAAGTTCCCTAAAAAGATTCACTGTCTATTTTTTTAATAAAAAAATTTCTTCATCCGATTTTCACTTAATTACTTTAAATATTATTAAATTTATGTTAATAATAAATTATTTAACTCACAGATAGATCATAAAATATCTCAAAATAGTTTATTTTATCTATTTTATTTATATTTTTTTTTAAAATAAATTAAAACCAAACGAGCATATATACTTTTAAAACAATGAGGGAGAGCCTCAAAGGAAAAAAGAAACTATATACTCCTTCTGTCCACCAAATGTATGCACTTTTCTTTGCACGTGGTTTAACGCAATATGTCGGATGATATTTTGGGGTATTGTGAGGTCCGTTTATGAACAAAGTGAATATTTTTAGAAAGTACGTATGATGTACTTTAAAAAAATATTCAATTTATTCATAAACGGACCTCACAATACCCTTAAATATCCTCCAATATATTATATTAAATCACGTGCAAAAAAAATGCATATATTTGATGGACAAAGGGAATATAAGGAATTATAGTTTGCCCTATAGTGGGATTGTTGATGCTTCTTCATGCTCCTTCCTTTAATGAATGTATTTTAAATTATTTATAAAATATAAAGAAATATAAATTTTAGGCAATTTTACTCTTTATCCTTTCATTGATTTATTTAAAGTGTAAAACCTCACTTAACAAGGAACACATGGAGTATTACTTGATGAATTTTTGTTGCATATTACTTTTTCCTTTCATGAAATTATTATTTTTTAAACATTTGACATGAGATTTAATAAAAAAATAATCGTCTCACTATATGTCTCTCATTTACTTTTTTACCTTTTGTGAAAATTACTATTCACTATTATATTATTATTATTATTTTTCATCAGAACACATATACTATATCAATATTTTATATATTCTTTTTAATATTTGTGCCAAAAAATAATGAGAAATATATAATAGAACAGAAGGAGTATTATATTAAAATTATAGATACAGTAAAAAAAAGGTAGTGTGGGACTCAAATTTTTGTTTGTGAGTGTAGATTGTGTTTTTAAATAAGAAAGGAGAAAATATTTTGTGAAAAAAAAAAAATTGGTGAATGAAAGAATATCATTTTTGGGTTGTTGCTACTTTGATGTTTTTTCACTTTAGTATATATATATATATATATATATATATGAGTTGAGTTCACATGAACTCGTATCATTGTTATTCATATATATTATCACTATTGTTGACAAGGCGAACTACCTAAGGACAATCACGAAATTATCCCAAGGCTAAGAAGGCCGCACACTTGCGTAGGGGCCAGGTCACCAGCCCTGACCAGGGCTAACACGAGGGAGCTCGGCGAGGTAGGCAAGGACCTCGCCCAAGCTCCCAGTAGGCCAAGGCCGAAGGGTTGGGGCATCAAGAAGAGGGGAGGCCACGGGCGAGCTACCCCTCTCAAGAGGGAGCTCGCCCTCAAGGGAACCGCGCCGAGGTCCTCCACAACACCACCTTCCGGGAAATCACACAAGGCAGGGGAGCTCGCCAAGTAACTTGCCCAGCTTAGGGGCCCGGTTAGCGGGTGTACAAATAGAACATGTATATGTAATAGAATGATGTATTGTAAATGGGGCATTGTGAGGGATGAAGACGAGGGTTATGAGCCTTCGTCAACACCGGAAGCCAAATAGGCACGTAAGGTGCTATCTCACACTTGCACACCTATAAATAAGATCTCTCTTGTACTATTACTGGGAATTCAATACAATTACAATCATAATACACAAACACTTTATCTCTCTAAACTCTCCACTTTCTCTCTCTATATTATCTACTCAAGAACATAAAATCTTAGATTATTGTTTGATAGGATTAATATGTTATAACAGCCACATAACAAACACCATTAGTAAATTCTATCAACAACTATTATAAAAATACATTTGATATTTTGACAGTGATGATATATATGCATAACAGTGATAATGTATACACATGACATCGATGATTAATAACTCAAATTCACCGTGAACTCGGATTCATATAAGTTTTATATATATATTTCATTATTATGACAACTTGAAAAAGTAACTTGAATATTGAGTTAAAATAGAATTGGAAATTGGGCACTCATCCGTACTTTGACTCGATCCACACACATTTCCGTTTCCACGTAGTGTTTTATCAAATAAATTATATTATCTTTAATTAAAAATAAATAAATAAATAGATCATACTCTTTGCTCTTTCCGTGAATAAGTTTATAAGGATTCGACTTTTCCACTACCACAATAATTTATATAAAATATGACTATTTAAAAAAATAATTACGTTTTAATAATAATAATTGATATATACAACAGTAATAGTTGAATATCAAATTCTTGAATTCAAATTTTACAGGAGACATGCTCTATTATTTTTATTTAATTTTTAATATACTTTAAATGACGCAACAATTATCGCCTACTTGGCCACATGTACGTATTTAAATTTTAAACCAATTGTAAATAAAATAAATACGAGTATGCCTGCCAACACTTACTTTTGCACAATATTTAAGGGTGGCCGTCCAATTTATTTGCAGGAGTAAATGAAATACAAATTAAAAAGTGGACAATTTTCACTATTTTAATTATTTTATATTATATATTATAATTTTTTTAAAAAGTAAAATTACTTTTTAGAATATTATCTTATGAATTTTTATAAATTTAAAACACTATCATTTGAGACTAGTAAAATTAGGAAGCTATCTTTACAGAGTTATATAATTAGGAATTTAGGATATTATTTTGTATGTTTAGCAAATTTATGCCAAAACTTATAAATACCAGTGCTTTTGAAAATAAAAAACCGACCATAAAACCGATCCTATTACCCCTTAAAAATTATCTTACTCTTTAATAGAAAAAAATAAGCTAAAATCTGAAAAAACTATATATTTTAACCTTTTTAAAAAATCTATTTTTTATTAAATTAAATTATTAGACACGTCCCAACTCCCAACCCCAAAATTATTTTTTCTACAATTTATAAAATTTTAAATTACAAAATAATATTTTAAATCGAGACTTCATTATGCGTGTGTTATGAAAAAACGTCATGTATTACAATATGATATTATAACTTGAGTTATTCAGTGTTTTGATTTTAATTGTCTATGATTCTATTGTATTCATTTTAAAATGAGAATTATGATTTATTAAAATTTTGTATGAGAATATTATAATTCAATTTATTTTTTAATATAATATAAATAATATTTGAAAAAAAATGCCGAAATAATTTTAACATTTAGACCGTCAATCCGTGATTTGTCTGATTCAATCACTCGTCCGATTATAAAAACATTGATAAATACAGATTAAATAAAATTCAATTTATTTTGCCAAATAAGTACATTTGAAAATTTAATGTTCTAATTTCGTAGGATAGTGTTCAGTGTGATATAAAATTAATTTTTTTAAATAAAAAAATGTACGATATTTCTTGCTCCAGTGTACAAATATAGAATATGAGGTGGGGACACTGTAGCTCCGGCCGCTCAACTGTCTGCCTACTTTTGGTCAAACAAGACGCCGTCGTTTTTGCTGCTTTGATTGCCCACCTCCTTGCTGGTGTAGGCTTCCCGCCAAAAATGTACAGTGGTCGGTTACCGGCTACCGGCTACTCCACATATTTAATGAATTTTGAATTTCATTTATTAGAGTGGAAAAACAAATTCATTGTGTCGGATAAAATGTGCATTTATTCAGTGTATGTTGTGTTGATTGCATAATTTTTTTTATATTTAGTAAAAAATATTTAAGAAATTATTATTTGTTATTCTTATTCAAAAAATACTAATGATGACGAAAATACATAAATATAAAATATACTAAAGGTGTCAAATTTTATTTCATTAGAATTTTATGCATATTATGCATTTAATAAAATATAATAGAAAGTTATGTATGTGTTTTTATAAAATACATATAGATTTAGAGTAAGTATCGCGTGAGACCGACCGTTTCACAACATAAAATTTGTCACTTATGAATAAATAAATTACTTCTTATTAAAATTAGAACATTTTTTATTAGTAAGTAACAAATCTTGTGACATAAAACAATTTCATATCATTCTTTTAGATTTTATATATTCCATACCTATTTTTAAAGACAAAAATGCATTTTGTGAGATTTCTGCATATTTTACCGAAGCAATAGAGGCTCGAATATGTGTAAAGTTTGTTCTGCATGTCTATGTTTAAAAATATAATTACTCCCTCCGTTGCACTATAAGTTGCTCATGTTATCATTTTCGTCCGTTTCACTATATGTTGCTCATTTGCTTTATTACTTTTTTTGAAAATTACTATTCACTTCTTTATTATTATTTTCAATATTTTTTACACTATTTTCATTATTTTTTCACTTTTCTCCATCACATCACTTATACTTTTTCACTTTTTCCATCACATTACTTATACTTTTTCACTTTTAACTTAATTCGTGTGCCAAAAAACAACGACCAACTTATAGCGGGACTATTTCTTCTATTATTATTAAAAAAATTACATTTTTTTAGTATTTTATGATAAATTTTACACTTTTAAAAATAAAATGCTTTATAACAATAAAATATTGTTTATTTATTAATCAAAAAAATTCATAAATCTATTTTTGTTCGAATTGATTAGGGAAAAGAGTAAAATTTAAATAATTATAATAATAACAAAAAGATGATACAATATGAAGAAAGGGCGTGGCTTTAGCGCGTCAAGAAAGGGGTAAAGCGAGTCGGCGTGGCTCTTTAGCTTGTTGGAAATCTTATCCAAGTGGGGCCTGTTTGGAAAGAGAAAGAGTTGTGTTTTTCAATATTTTATTTTGATTTAGTGCAAGTGCAGATACTTGTTTGAATAACTAGTGATACATTTGCAAAAGGATGATGATGTTAGCGTTTGATAGAAAATTTAAATTTGAAAAAAGCAAAAATTTTAGTAGCACTTAAGTATTGTTTCAGAAAAATACCTATATTTATAAAATTAGTTTACAATTTTTTGCACGTAAATATATTTTTTTTCTGCACATAAGCATATTTTTTCTGCATAAAAATTTAATTATAATTTGTGTCATAATTTTCCCATAGAAAAAGGGTGCTTGTTGTAAAAGTGCTACTATATGTGACTGAAGATATGTCAATCACATTTTATTTAGATGGCATATACATATTGATTTAAAAAATAATTATATTTATAAATTTATTCGAAATATTTGTATAATATTTTTTCTTTTGCATTTCATTTGCACAAAATTCAATTGTAATTAATATTAGCTTTTTGAAATATTTTGTAATTTTTTCTTTCTTTGACTGTAGCTGCTTCATTTAAGTAACTTCATCACTTCAATTAAGAGTAGGTCTCCCGTGCAATATTGCACAGTGCAATATATGCCAAAAAAGGAAAATTTTGAAAACTCGCGGGTCAATAGGGTCAAAATCACAAAATTCGCGGATCTTGAACGGGCCGGGTTGGATTTCGGCAATTTTCAAATTTCAGGATTTTCGCTTCCAGTTGGTGATACTGTACTAGTAAATTTATGCTACTATAAGGTCAAATGTGTACTACTATAAGAACAAATGTTGTTTTTTACATATATTCATTTATTTTTGTAGAAAACAAACATGTTAATACAATGTAAGATCAATATGTGTATTGTTATAAGAAAAAATATTCGTTTTCATATATTTATTGATTTTTATATAAATTATTATTTTTTAAGATGTAGTAGCACACATTTTTTCTTACAGTAGCACACATATGTTCATGTGGTATAAATTCTAGGATTTCGATAAAATTAATTTTTTAAGATGTAGTAGCACACAGTTTGTCTTACAGTAGCACACATTTTATCTTACAGTAGCACACATATGTTCATGTGGTATACATTCTAGTATTTCGATAAAATTAATTTTTTAAGATGTAGTAGCACACATTTTGTCTTATAGTAGCACACATATGTTCATGTGGTATACATCCTGGGAGTGGCGAGATAATAACACATGTAAGGTATTATTACATTAACAACATATTATCAACATAAAATTAATAATAAAATGAAAAATAAATTAAGAAACACATATGTGTTCTTGTAAAAATAGTAAAATACATATTATTCTTATAGTTACTTTAAAAGTACGAAAAATTAACCTTTTAAGATGTAGAGCACAAATATGTTCATGTGGTATATATTCTGGAAGTGGCGAGAATTTTCCTTAAAATTTTTATTGGATCCGCGAAATTTTATTTGGGGATATTGCACGGGTCGGGTATGGTGCATTATTGCATACGAGTTTTTGTGTTCAATTAAATACAAAAGCAAAATATAGAGCAAAAAAAATTTATATCCGAATTGTTTTGGAAGGTATGAGTGTTCTATTAAAGAATAAGGTAATTTACATAACATTCCATTTATAAACACTTTTTTGCATAATATCCAATATAAAACTCATATTATTTTTATTAAAGGAATACTCACTCTGTCCTGTTATAGTTTTCATATTTTTTTTAATTTGTGAGAAATTTATTGTGGGACGGATGGAGTGCTAGTTTTTGAGGCATAAGTTATGTTCACTAAAAATGTGAATTGAAGAGTATGTAGAGTATCTATTGTTATCACTAAAAAATATTAGTTCTTGCCATAATTTTTTCTATTAATAATATTATAAAGTGATTTAAGAATAAATAAATGTCACACTATATATGCCTACTCTAACACAAATACTCTAAAATGAATTATGATATTTTATGATTATATGTTATCATAAGTTTTTGCAGAACTTCTCATTATAATCAAAGCAAAAGAAAAATGTGGACAGAAATAAATTTTGTAAGTTTTTGTGATACATTCTCATTTTCAAAGATAAAATTCTATTTTAATATTTACATCATATTTCATTTGTAAACTTGATTAAATTAAAGTCATAATTCACATATCAATAATATACATATGATGAGAACCATCTCATATAAATATTTATTATTGTAAGGTATTGCTTGGTGCGCACGATAAGAATTATTATATGAATTTCTGTACTAATCTTATTTTGCTTGATAGAAGATACAAATTTATGTTATCCGGTATTTTATCTTATCACCCGGTAAAAGAAATGATCGTATTATATCATTTTCACTATTTATTTTGTAATAAATTATCTCACCTCTAATCCCATACAATTTTTGTATGGCTTGAATAATAACTTTTGTTCTTATATATCTACATATTATACCCTACAAAGTGAGATAACTGTTTCTCTTTGGCTCCATTTGGTAGTGTGTAGGAAAATAGTACATAGTGGTGAGATTTCAATTATTAAATGTGAGATTTATATTATATTTTAGTGTTTGGTAGTAAATATTTAAAAATAGATTATTTTTGTATTCTTATTTGTTAGGGTGTAGTTGGTATAATTTAATATTTATTTTTAATGATCTAATTTTTTTTTATTACTGTTTGGTAGGAAATATATGTGTTAATATTGAGCAAAAAAGTCTTAGCGAAATTTCTTATACGAGTTACTGTTACGAAAATATATGTAATAACATCTATGTGGTGAGATTCATAGTACATACTCAACAGTGAAAATGTGTAGAAAAAATGGTAAAAGAAGTTCCTACCCGTTACTATTCACGGGTCAGAGATTTCTAATACATTATACTAAAACAGTTACAAACAATTGAAAAAAAATATTATCTCACCTGCCAAACGCACCCTTTCTATATATTATATCCTACCAAGTTAGATTACTTTTTACAACTATTTTGTGTAAATTTTAAATTACGTCATACCAAATAACATTTTATAAATTTTACTTATAGAATTTGTAATGTCTAATATTAGCTACCAATCACCACCTATCTGGATATTTTCAAACCCTCCCAATTATCATTTTATATACAATTCAAAATAAAATTGGATTTTTGCCGCCACAAATTTCCCTCCAAAATGGAGAGGGCCCACAAGCAGTTGAAACTCAGAGCTGGTGAGTGGTCATTCATTTTTTGTGGTTTCATAAATTGAATTTATTTAACAATAATTTTGTTTCTTTGGTATAAAATTAAAAGACACTGTCACGGACTCCACCTAATTCATCAAATTTCTAATTCAGAAATTAAAACTTGGATGCCAATCATTTATAACATTTCAATTTATTATTTTTATAAATGAATATAAAAATTTGCCCTAAAAATTTAAGAATCTTATTAATAAGTCTACCAATGATCCAATAAAGTAAATTGGAACATGTACAGTCGACCTCATTATCAGTACATTATAATGAAGAATAAAAGAAAATAAATAAAATAAAATTGGATGGTTGAGAATTGAGATGCAGTAATGTAACCAAATTCTGCATTCAATCTGTAAGTAATGCCTCTCAATTTTAGGAAAGTCTGAAAGTACTCCAATAGTAAACATGATAATTAAGCGGAAATAGTTTATGATAAGATTATGATGAACCACTTTTAAAGTATCAAATATTTAATTAGTAGTATCAAAAATCTCATCAGATGTAACAAAAATTTGGGCTAATCATATTATGTTATAAATTTTATTGATCCAAATTTTTGATACTCGATCCTAATGAATAGTTTGATACGCTCGACCATTTATTTGATACTTTAAAATAGTTTCATGATAAACTTATTATAAACTATTTTCATATAAAACACGTTTGAAAAGAATGAATCCCGACTTTTTAATTTCATAAAATAGTCCAACACTAACAAATACTCCCTCCGCCCCGGAGCAGTTTGCACTCTAAGAGGTGGTATATTTTTTTAATGAATTTTTTAATTTAAGTAGTGACATATGAATAAATATGTATACAATTGTGTGAATGTGTACATAAATCAATTTTTTTAATTGTATGTAAATTTATGTAGAACGTATAAATATGGAAAAATGTGCAAATTTTTATGGAATAAAGAGTTTTTTCTTTTGTTTTACAAAACTACTAACAAATAATTGAGAAAAAAAAATAAACCGACAAAAATAGAAACACAAATTTTAGTATACATTCGATTTTTAGGTTTAATTTTAATTTTGATTTTATATTTTAAAAACATACAATAGCATATATATTTTTTAATTTGAGTATTATTGTTTGGAATGTGTAATTAATTTATTTTTTATTGATAAATGTTAGTTGTTAGTATTTAGTTCACCAAGTCCCAAA